>JAQIXV010000128.1:0-87266 GCA_034700625.1 Tectocepheus velatus
TCCTAGATTAAAATGATGACTCATCTGCCAAGTTAGATCAATAACTTCTAGGTGTATTTTTAAAATCATAATGGTAAACCTTAATTCTCATGACCGTATCTATGCAAATATTCTATATTCTATATTCTATATTATTAGAATCTATAATAATTAAGGTTTACGTTTGCAGTTTTTTTTACTCATTTCTCATATGAATAGATCGGATAAAAAAATGTTGAGCTTTTCAAATTAAATTAATCTAATGATGAAAATTATTTTTTTGATTTTAAATAGATGTATGAATAAGACAGAAAGTATTTATTATATATAGTATAAAGTATTGTAAATATCATAATATCAATAATGTAAACATGATCATTTGATTGTCATGCAAGATTGAACTGTTGAAATGTTGAAATAGCCATAAAAAAGACATATCAGACCATTTACTCTATTAAGACCTTGTTCTAAATTTGAGAAATAATTGAAATTAGAATCGTATTGCGGATGCATTCTTATTATGTTTACAAAAATTTAATATTTGTCTTCTGATCGCAAATCTATTGTAATAAAAGCATTTTACCAAGTAAAACTACTAAGACAAATATTAAATCTGTATTTCAAACTAAAGCCCTGTTATTTCAAAACTTTATTTAAAAGCAAAAAGTTATTTGAATTTGAGACAATTTACAGAACAAATCAAATGAGAAAATGTTGGAAAACTATTTCGAGTCAATAGACTTCAGTCTATATCTAATGATTTCTATGATTTCAATACAAGCGATAACTTTGATATCGAATATGATTTGTTTAATCACTTATTTCAAGTCTCATCAGAGATATGTCGAACCGAACAAACATTTGAATCGACCGAAAGACTTCTTCATCAATAATGTCATTTCGGATACCCTTTCGATTACAATGACAATTATGACAAGAAATCTGTATTCAATCACAACTTCAGACCACCCACTAATTTACTACTTGAACAAATCAATGCTCAATCTAATTTTTGTGAGCAATTTATACATTACATCCTATACGGCTGTAATTCAATCAATTGATCACTACTTTGTCATTAAACATATCTTTGGACCGAAGAATCCATTGAACAAACTATCGATATCATTAACAATCAAATTGTTGTGGAGTTTGAGTCTTGTCTTTTCAATACCATTCATGATCACCTCGGTTGTTTACTATTACGATTATGAAAAACGAATTGTGATTTGTTTCTATCAACAAAACATATTGGCTCAACTCAATTCAATCACATTTAGAACAATAAGAAAACAGTTCCGTATTATCACCGAACTATTGATCCCAACTATAATTGTCGTCATCTTCACTGTAATGACAATTAATTTGGTACTGAAAACGTCAAATGAAAGATTGAAAATTGAGAAGAAAAGTTTGTTGAAGAAATTTCTACTATTCTTGGTATGGTATTTGGTGAAAAAGTTGGCTTACTTCTTTGAAATTGTTCTCGATTTCACTTACCTTGAACAAGATTCTTGTATTACGAAGGATTTTAACTTATATTTCATGATTAGAACTCTAAGTCATTTCATTTCTGTTATAACTTTTTGGTCTGATTCAGGATTTAGAAGAGATTTCAATAATTTGATTCAAAAATTTAATTTTCGTAAATAAGTTGTAATTTGATTTGAGTTTTCATTACTTAAATTGATTGTATTATTGTATCAATTGTACCATTTTTTGTATTAATGATTTATTTTTAATAAATTGATTAAAAACTTTAAGACTTACCGCAAATCCTTTTGTGTATTTGGGATCTGATCCAAAGCCATGCGAAAGAATTTGACGGCTTTTGGATAATTTGATTGTTTGTAATAAATGTCTCCGATATTCAATTTGAGCCGTCCTTTCAATTAATGATTAATTAATTATTGATTACAATAAACAAACATTGAGTCCATACCTGTGTTAGTGAAGGTTCTGTTCTTTATAATTGACTGATAAGTATTGATGGCTTCGGAATACATGTCGGCGTTTGTGTACTGAACGGCCAAATTGAATAACACCGCAAACGTTAGGTCACTGTTGGGGGCAATGGTTTCGGTCAAACCCGACTGATCTTTCATACGAATCAATGCCCGTTCCTTTTGGACGCACTCTTTGGCCTTTTCGAGGCCCAGACTATACTCTTTGCGAAGAGCGGCGAAAACACTTTCTTCTAACAAATCGTTTATCTTTTTCTCCATTTGTTTGATCTTCGCTTCGGGTGTCGACTCATCCCTAGTCTGAAGGGAAGACCCCATACTCTTTGCCTGACCTAAAGGGTCAAACATAGCGTTGGATCGATTGCCTTGAGATGTGTATCCGACTCCTCTGACAGCAGTCATGGGTCGGGCGGTCGACGGCGGCGGATGGAAACCCGAATCGCGTCGCGAAGAAGATGTGATTGAAGAGCGCCGATAACCGGTAGTAGTTCCCATACGGGACTGACCGGCAGTTCTGTATCCAGTGGTGACCCCTTTTCTGCCATAACTGCTTTTGAGGACCGCCTGTTGGAAGCCTTCATCCGATTCCAGATTCTAAGAGATATTCAGACATACGAATCAATTGATAAAAAGTTTGAGATTCTGTACGAACTCTTGTGTCGAGCGCCGGATGAAACTCATTGTAACCCTCGTAGAGGTCGTCGTCACTGTCGGCCAGAATCACTCTTTCCATCATTTTTTGTCTTAATTTTCAGTTAAATTCAATTCAAAGTCAATTAATGCGTAACTAAAGTGAGTTTGAGTCGCAAAATAAGTTTATCCAAAAATATAAGTCTTGTGTTACCATTGGTTACAAAAAATTCTGTTGGAATCAACTTTTCATAACAAACAGAGGTTTCGGATCAATAATTATTAGACACAATAATCTGGTGAACCATTTCTGGACAGAACTGTTGCCAAATGATTGACACGCATTGATTTCTAACACTTAGTCTAATGGAATTTTTCAACTCAATTGAAACTTGTTTATTTATCTATTGAGTTTTTCCAATCAACAGAATCATATTATTCATATTCATATATCATATTATTCTGAATTACCTTGGCTATTATTGACCCAATATTGACAAAATAAAACAGTGAATAAACAAACAAGCTTACCTTGCTTATTTTCAAAAGGAATTTAGACCTAATTTTATTGAACATTAAAAGAAATCACTTTTTGTAAGAATTCATTTAAAAACCATTTGTTTTGACTTTTGATACAATTTTTTTTTCTTGAGATTAAAAATATTTTGATTGAAATAAATACTTTTTGATGTATTTATACATAAATATGAATTTAAATCGAATTAAAATAGATTTTAATATTTTATATAAGATTTTAGTTTCAATCGTTTTACTCATAACGGAAAACATTCACAAAACCGAAACAATAATTCAAATAATTGACTAATATTTTACTCAAAATTTTATGGTTTGAGTGAATACTCAAAAATATTTGTTAATAACATCTGAGAGATAGTTAGCGTTCATGAGGTCGAGCTTCGACTGGTGGTAACGGAACAGATTCGGACACTCTATAGACTGGCAATCGATGTCCCGTTGAGTGCTGGCACTGCATCGCATACATGAGTTGACGACTGAACTGTACTTCAGTTGAATATCTCTGATCTGATCCGCGACCGAAGCGATGGCAACGTCTTTGTTCTGACGACAAGCGTCACAAAAGTCGTTTCCCATACAATTAGTGCCACAAACACAGCACTGAGTCGTATTGAAAAACTGAGGAATAGTCCGACGTCCGGTTTTCGACTCCCGGCCCAACAAATACTGATATCTCTGGTAATGAAGTTTTTTAGGCATTTCTCGGTACCAGTCGTTCACATTCTGTCCCATCAGTTGAAAGACACGATTGAGTGCCGGTATTATCGCTTTCTCGATATAGTACTGAGAGTTAAGTCGAAGGGACGGGTCTTTAATCAGATCGAGAGGTTCTTTGACTAATTTGAAGAGTTGTTCATTGGGTGCGCCGGCGATCACCACATAAGGCACCCGTTCTTTAATTTTGGGCTCATTTTTGGGATCGACAGCTGTTCGTCGTTTTGCGATCTCTGCCGACGGAACGTGTGATTTATCGCTATAGCTGTCGGCCCCTCTGTATTCACGGGCGAAGACAAAGTCTTCAAGAATACTGACCCTTCCGTTGAGAATCTTCTGGAACTGACGCATCAAATAGTTCTTCACTCCATTCAAGTCATTCGTTGAGAACAATATTCTGAGCGATTTTTCCAGCATTTTGGCGACAGCGGGACAGGAGTCCCGACGAACCGTTTCGATACCTTTTGCGTCAAATATAGGGATCTGTTGTTCGGGTGACTCATAACTGAAGCCGACGTAACGTTTTTTTGTTTCGAGAACACAGGGAAGGTATACCTTCTCGAACTTGAGTCGCACCGGTTTTGGGTTTTGTTGAGTCACTGCTTCTGCGATGTCGTGACCCCTACGAAACGCCTCCTCTTTGGAAAGACCGGGAAAATGAATGAATAGACTGTCGGTATCGCCGTAAATGACTTTAGCGCCCCATTCGGGTCGACTGTGGACTAGATTTATAGCCCTCTCCAGTGTTTCTCTGCCTTTCGCTACAATAGAGTCCGCGATATCAACGCATGGCATCCGACCGGAGAAGTTGGCGCTGGTATAGCCATAAGTGAAGTTCGCTATCATTTTGAGACCCAACTGTCGGGCGTCTAGTTTTCTGTTGAGTCCTTTGTTGGGGAACTGCTTCTTGTTATTGGATTTCATCGCCTTCTTAACCATAACTCGCGTTTCGAGGATTTCTTCTAACATTCTGTTCAATAAAATTCAAAATTAAATCAAAACTCAAATCAATTGAAGAGAAGACAAACTTCGGTAGAATTCCTTTTCTGACATTCGATTTGAGGAAAACCACTCCATTCGGAGAGATATGTATATCGTTCTGGTATTTAAGGAGAGGCTGTTTATTGATCTCTAACTCAAAACATCCAAAGTTTATGAAATCGGTTTCTCTGAACATAAAAATAAATTATTAATTGAAACACAATTTGAATGAATGACTGAATACCTGAGCAATTGGTCGACTTTCCCCAAACAAGTGGAATAGCAGTAGTTATATGCGATCATCATTGAAGGGTACAGACTCTGGAAGTCGAGGACTACCACAGGATCCGTATAATACTTTGACTCCGGCTCCAGAATCAGTGGTAGTATTTCGGGTGCCTTTTGAGAGGCCACCTGTCGAGGACTCGGAGATATCGGGATATAGTGTTGGAGTCGGGCGAACCTCAACATAATAGACTCGACTCTAAACTGTGTGCCTCTATTGAAGACTTCGTGGAACTGAATGCCGAAAAGTCGCGCCAATTCACTGGTCTTTCCGATGAAATCCAATTTGTCTAAGAGTCGGAGCGAACCGACAGTTCGGCGCAAATAGTAGTGAATAACTCGGCGCCGGTTTAGCGAATCGAAGCGATTGGCGTAGAGTTGAGTCAATTTCTCAAAACCAAAGCTCGGAATACGTTCGTGAAGGACATGGAAGTGACAGTTCTCGTAGTTGTACTGATTTAGTGTCAGTTCGCTTCTCATAATTGACCACAAGTTGAGTGTTATCCGTCCCGTCAGCTGACACTTCACATTCTGAGCGCTCTTTACATTCCAACTGAACTTTTCGTCATTAATACGCGAAAGTGGGGTCAGAATAGACATATTGAGAACGTTAGCCCTTTCCATGATATAACCCCAGGAGAGGGTATCCACTTTATAGCCGGCAATGATATCCGGGTCATAGTTTTGAACGATTTCAACAAATTTTGTCAATAAACAGATCTCATCGTCAGCGAAGTCGACGACAACGCCTTTGATATTCCCAACGGAATGGACGGGTGGGCGGAACCGCTTCTCGTGGATCACATTAAATGATTCGCTGCAGTCGTATCTCTGAATCTCTGACTCAATAGCTATCAAACCGGTTATGTATTTACCCCTTTGCGAGGAATCGGGTGGTCGGTCGCAATGTATGCTATAGAACAGGACTTCGATTGCATCTGTTTGGGGGTCGGGATATAGTTTAGCTCTGGTCGACACATGTATCTCAACACTCATTGTCGTCAAGTATTGGTACTCATAATCACTATCGACAGGACTGTCGTCAACACTACTGAACGCGTAGTCGAAAGTAGTGGAAGGCGTCGGCCCTTCGATTAACGAATCATATCTGACATAACCTTTCGGTCTGTTCTCAACAAACGGTTCTTCAGAACTAATATTTTGCGACAAATCGGAGAAGAGTTTAGACGAAGAATTTGGTGAATCCCTTGCAGACAATTCCAGTGCTTTCTGAGTCTCACTCAGTGTCTGAGAAAATGGTTTAAACTTTTGACTATTCATTGGAGTCGAGTGTTGTTTGTGTTTGACATCAGAGGAACCCGACTCTGGTATCTCATTGAATGACTGGTTCGACACCTGAGAGGACTGTACTGTCGATTGGGAAAAGTCTGGCGAAAGAGTGTTATCGGAATAGAAGCTATAAATTTCATCCGACATATCATCACATCTTGAGATATCATTTAAAGGACTTTCGGGTATTTCTTCGATTTCGATGTCGTCATCGTTGGGCAAACGGACGGCAGACGTCGAGGCATTGCTTTTCGAGTCTTTTTTAACAGACAATAGTTTGGAGTCATTTGTCTCAACACAAAGTCTTTTATTATTATTGAGAGAAACAAACTTTTTATTATATTTGAGAAGAGATGAAACAGAAATAAATGAATTGTTTTTTGAATTAATGTTTGAGTTGTTTTGTATTTCAGATAAATTCAATCGTTTTAATGAAATTCTAATATTTTTATTGCAAAGCGACTGAAGGTAATTGAGTTTTGCCGCTCCCGTCAGTCGTGTCTTAAAAAATGATTTGCAGTCAATTGATGTGAATTCCGTCGCAGACTCTTGTCTATAGTGGGACTGGACTGTCGTCAACGGTTCCAATGGTATGTATTCGCGACCCAACTGTTGGAGATACTGTTTTGGGAGTGATTTAGGAATTTTAACAACGACTCCATCAATATAATAGCAATACCGTTCCAAACCAGTGGTTGTCTTCTGTGTTTGGCCACTACTAGTGCCACCACTAGTGCCGGCCCGCAATGCCTCGACCACAGCGTCTGCCGCATGCTTTTTGGGCGACGCCTCTTCGCTTCTGGAGCCCTGACTCAACTGTTCTATTGTCTCATCGGAAGTGCACCTCATGTTAAAGGGTTTGCCCACTGTTTGGATGTCGTCGTCGTCGAAGATGCCATCGAATTGAGGAATATTCGAGTTATTCGAATAGAATGGCATATAATTATAGTTCGTGACATCGAACTCATTGTCAGGAGGTGTCGGTCCCTCAACACTCTTCAGTGTCGGCATTGAACTGTATTGAGGCAAAGGAAGGCCTATCGATGGCTGCGGCGCCCAATTCTGTTGAGGACTGAATATGTTCTGTTGCGGACATATACCCGGATGAGTGTTGGGTGGCATAAGTGTCGGCACTATTGGATTCTGGAGTGGGTTCTGTTGGTAAACCACATTCTGATTGGGAGTTGTATTCACTCCAAAGCTATACATTTCTGGCGTAAAATCTGTTGGCATTTTGAAGGACTGTTCGACGGGTTGTTCCATCATTTGATTAGATGCCGAGCCGTGAGAGGTGTCAGTACTCTCCTCCTGTTCTTCGTATTGGTTTTGCTGTTGATATTCGGCTCCATTTGATTCCATATAATGACCATTACTTTGGTTTGAGTATTGATCCGATTGAGCGACGGGTGAATAGCATTGTGCGGACATTGCGTATGACTGTCCCACTCCTTCATCGGTCACTACCGAACAGTCGTTGAAGTTTTGTTGTCCCTCAAAGTCATTGGACTCTTCCTGTTCTTCTCTATCACTCTGTCCGTCATTTTGGTCGGTATTGTCTTCATTGTTGTCATTCTGTTCTTCGTTTTCATCGTTATCTTTGTTTTGTTCGCCATTTTGTTGACAAATATCTTCTTCTTCATCGTTATCACTGCCGAACGTTTTCATCAATACTTGACTCAAGGGATCGTCTGCTCCGACGGCTGCTATCAACTCACTTTCCTCTCCATATCCCTCATCATAATTGCTTCCATAGGCGGTGACGGCAATACCTGAGTCGACGGCCACTCCAATGACACCCTCCTCTTCGTAGTTCCATTCTTCGTGCTCTTCGACATCAGCCGAGTCTTCGTCTATGACATCGACGGCAGGTTTTGGCTCATAATCACTACAAATGTCTTCAACACATCTGTTGACGCATTGAGTGATAGACACGACATCATTGATCAGACTTTTGACGACAATCAGAACGTCTTGTGTTTCCCGACTCTCTTCGTTCGGCAAATACCCGGAATAGTCGTTATAATAGATATTGTCGAACAAAAATGGACTGATATTATGATTGCGATAACTGTTTATGTAATGTTTGGGCACTTTCTCACACTCCAACTCAAAGTCATGGCACATGGCTTTGAGGTACGCCTTCTTCTTGGCTCCGGTCAGGTCTGTCACATTAATTATGTCCGACTCATAGAATGGAATACTAATTGAGTGGAAGAGCGTAGAACTAGTGACTCCTCTCTGAACTCGAGAGCGAGAACTCTTACGACTACTGGACTCAGCGCTTCGTTTGCCGGCACTCGACTTACCGCCCGAACTATTGCCTCGTTTTGGCACAGATTTAGTCGCAGGCGTCCCACCCTTTTTCGATTTGGGTTTGGACTGTATTACACCTTTTTTGGAACCGCCCACTGCTGGCCGTTTCTTTAATATATGAGAGGCGTCGGCCATAAGGGCCGCAAATTCTCTGTTTTGGTTAGTATTTGCTTTCTTAGCCTTATTCTGAGTCTTGTCCTGCTTTGGAGGACTCTTTTTGACATTAAAATGCGGTAAAGTATAAAAATCTTTGAGCGCACCCTTACTTCTTGTGCCAGACTTTGCTTTTCTTCCCGTTTTGATCTCCTTTTGGACCTCTTCTTCGACTCCTTTCCAATAATCGATATTATTTTCGAATCGCAATTTATATGCAAAGAGAATATAGTCTGGAGTGGGATTACAGTCGAGGGATTCCCTTCCGATTGTGTCGATAAGTTTCATGTCGTAGTAATTGGAGTCGATTTGAACCAAATCTTCGCCGAATGATTTCCAGGTCAGCTCAGAAATGCTTAAGTATGGGTTCGGTTCGTAGAAGTCGTCATCTCTTTCGTAAGAGTCATCAATCGGTGAGGATATGAACGGAGATATGGAATCGATTCCGGACTCGACTTCAGATTTCACTAAAATTTCAATTAATGTTTAGATTTATAATAAAACAAATCAAATGTTAGTAAAAATTACTTGATTTTCGTCGACCACCGGAACGTACGGCCAGTTGTGGCGCTTTTTTGGGTCCCTTCGAGCGCTTCGTATCTGAATATATAGAAGTAGTTCTTTCGATGGTGTCGTCGTAATTCACGTCCTGTATAGTACTTCTTCGAGAGCGGGAGGAAGTGTACAGATCTATTGTCTCCGTATCCGACAAAATTGTCACCGAATCGTCTCTTTTTGATGATTTGGGTCCGGCTTTGGGTTTAGGCTTTGCTTTACTCGACTTCGGACCCGGGCTCGAACTCGTAGAGGCTTTGCTAGACTTAGGAACGGGTTTCGGAGCATCAGATGCTTTGCTAGAACGGGGACCGGGCTTTGTCTTTGGGGGTAATTCCTCTTCTACTTCAGATAAGTATGGAGTCAGAGATCTTTCGGATCTGTTGTCGTCTCCTTTTTTGAGAGACTTTTTCGGGGAATACGAAAAGTCTTTGAGTCCGGATAAGAAGGCGAGCGGTCCCGAAGACCCTTTCCCTTCACCGTCAGACTCTGAGAACGACGCGTGAATAGGAGAGCCATCGTTTGTCTTTTTCTTAGCGTCTTTTGGCTTAAATTTCTCCCATAAGGTGTCCGAAAGATTTTTACTGCTCTTCACTTTACGACAAGAACTCGATTGAAAGAAATCCTCTTCTACTTCAGCAGAAGGCGACCTCTTTCTAGTGGCAGTCCTTCTCGAACTCGATTGGTGTCTATAAGACCCGATTTCTTCAATGTCTGAATCGTCCGAAACAGCGGTCGAAGTTTTGGCTCGTTTTGATGGTGACGTTCGTCTGCCTTTGCCTCGAGAGGGCGTCTTTTTATCGGTTCTCTTCCTCTTAGAGCCGACTGAGACTTCAAAGTCACTGTCGTCTCTGTCTTTGTAATCAAGACTGAAGTTAGAGCCGGAGTCGTCCGAATCGAATGCGCCGTCGAATTGTGGTATTCTCTTACACTTCTCGAACTCACACCTCTCGCAATCGCATTCGCACTGATCCGACCCCTGATCACAGCACTGGTCGCAGCACTCGTCAGAATCACAGTCGCAAACAATTTCATCAATTCCTTCATTTAAACCAAACATAGAACCAATCGATTCATCGAAACTGTCCTTCGATTCAGTCTGAGTGCCGGCGTCTGCATAGAGAGGAGAGGGTTGACCGACAGACTCATTGCTGACTGAGGGCTGACAGTCATTATCCGACACTTCATCTAAGCTTTTCTGTGACTCATTGTCTGACTCTTCCAAAGATTTATTGAAATTGAGTCGTCGTCTGCTCTGACTTCCAGAGGTATTCCTCTTTGGTTTAGCTCTCGATTTGTTTTGCTTTTGAGACTCAATTATGACGTCTTCTATGGTTTGACTTATCTTATGATTCTGTGAATTGATTATAACGTCTTCTATGGTCTGATTAATGGAAAGGGTTTGGGAACTATTGATAACCTCTTCTATGGTTTGACTGATTTGATCACTACTCGAGTCTTCGTTTCCAATAAACTGAACCATCATTTCTGCGAAATCGGATTCGTTTCCAATGGGAGGACTCAGTTGTGACGAATTGACATTCAGTTCGGGATCTGTTCTTATATTCAATTTGGACAGACCTTCGAATAGCTTTTTCATGTAAAATGACTCCAATCGAGTCGACAATGGAATGTCATTCCTGTCCTGAGATGCGATACCCTTCAGGTTAAGTATTTCCTGAGAGTTATGGCATCGTTTCAACTCTTCGGCCCAAATGGCTTCCAGACCGGGAAGTCTCCGATCAGTTGAAACTATTTGTCGGTTCAGAATGTTTTCGTAGAAGACGTCGCACTCCCACTGACAGGAACTCATCGGTTCGATGTGAGACACCATTAGATTTGTGTCCAACCCATCGGTCTTTCGGTATTCGACTCTAATTGCGTCCAAAAAGTTCATTCCATACAAATTGTTGTCAATTAAGAACTGAAAATATTCGTTAACTTTAAGAATATTTTACCACAAATTAGGGATTTTGGGAAATACCTGAAGAGTAAAGGGTATGTGAGCCTCAAATGGCTGTATTTGTCGGTCCATTATTTCGCCCGAAAGCAGCAGATCATTGACTCTGAGCACACAATTTGTAACAATTAATGATTTGATTGAAATTAAAATGAGTTTTACTTTTGAACAGTCAATGGATTGTAGAAATATATTCTTAAGAACTTCTCGTATTTGTCGTGAAATCCATAGAAAGGACTGAAAATTAGATTAAATTGTTTGTTAGGATTGGTTTGAGATGTTATACATGGCATCGACTTCTTGTATGTCATAAATCAATTGGTCTAACGCCGACTCATAACTGTTATTACGAGTCCTTCTTTTGTTGGGCACAAGACGTGACTCCAATTGTTGGACCAATTCGTTCATAAACTTCTTCTTCTCGTATTCATAGTTGTCGTCCTTTTTGGCCACATATCTGACGCTTAAATACGGATAATATCTGTGGACGTGAAGACATGTCTTCACTCCTGAAGAAACAAAACAAATCAAAATTAGATAATTGTATGAAACAATTGAATCATAAAAATGATTTTCAATACCCTTATCAGTGATACCGAAGACTCTAATGATGGGAACTCTTCTGATCTCATTGGCTCTGAACGTGGAATAGTTGTCATCGAATCCAATGTGAGGTTCGGTCACATAGTGGTCAACATTAACGATACGGAGCCGAAGGACACGTTCGTTGTCCTGAAGACCTTCTCTGGTGTCGATGGCTGTCGTTGTCATCGCTTCCAGACCTTCAAATCAAAACAAAAACGAGATATTAATCAAAAAATGTCCGTTTGTTTACAAAAATTGATCAAAAAATGTGTTTTTATTGCAATAAACAGTTTTTCTTACCTTTAGATTGGATTCAAAACTATTTAGAGAAGTCTTTGTTTATGTTTTGATGCAAATCAAAGTAATTGTCATTAAATTTGATTAAAATATAAAATAATTAACGAATTGTTTATTAAATAAAACATAAATTCATTGAAATCTCAAAAACAAATATTCGGTATTTCGTTGATATCTCCATAAAACATATCTAAGAGTTTGAGGGAAGGAAAGCATTGACTCATTATTCAGACCAATAGTGAAGTCAGAGAAAAGGGTTTATTACTTTTTCTACGAATTTATTGAATGACTCCCTTCTCTATAGAAAATGACGAAAACGCGGTTTTATTTCAGCAGCCAATCAGTGAACAGCTTTTCGTCGCTTTAAAGCACTTGATTTGGTTTTAGCGCTTAATTTCAATATTATCTCAATTTTTGTTTTCAGATAAGTTTTGTTTTATTTCAGTAAATAATTCACTTATAAATGCTATCAATTGTCTGATAAGATAATAAAATAATTGCACTTCTCATTTGAAATCTATAGTTATTTACAATTAAAAGGGAACACAAAATAAAAGTCAATTAAAATGTTTGTTAGTCTTTAGACTTTGGTTTTGAATAGAATTTCTTTTTTTGGTTGAATTTGATTCAACCGATCGGTTCGTATCCCCTTCTGTCCCTATCTTGAGCTGATGGGAAGAACCAACTCTTGATTTTATGTCTGACAGAGCGCTCAGGGTTTAGGTAGAGCTGAGAAGCGGCGAATACGTATTCCTCTGGTTTTAATTCGAGATCATTAAAATGGATAACCGGACGGGTGTTGTAATGTAAATAAGTTGATCCAAATGTTGTCATAATTGAGGGCCAAATCGTATTATTGATTGACGTCTTGAGAACAGTTGGGGCTAAAGCGCTGACTCCAAACATTGCCATTAAGTTAAGCAAAATGTATCGCCGTTTTGTTAAATCTCTTTTGAGTTTAGAGCCGGCAATGACTCCCAAATCGCAAACATTATTAAAAGCCATTGAATATAAAAATGCAATCGCCTTCCCCTCAGTTATTGCGTAACTCAACAGAAGACTTATGCAAATTGTCTGTCAATTCAATTAAAATTAGATTAAACTTCAAAATGAGTTTTATATGCCTTACGAGAGTGACGAACGTCCAAACGGCGACTTTACGCCGAAATGAGGGCCAAATTAACATTAATATTATTGGAATCACTATTAATGGATATCTGTTTCGAGTAAATCATTGCTTTAAATAACAAATTCAACTTCAAATCAATTACCCGATCATTGAGCTGAGGAATAAGGGGTCAAATATCAGTTTTCGGGCAACTTTTCGCATATGAGGAATGTATGTGAAGAGTGCTATGAGTGCCGAAAACGACAACTTTTGAAAAAAGAGCACTGAATACACTTTTACCATAAAATCTGCCCGAATAAGAGGATCGGCTAAACCCGTCGGTTTAAACGCCGGTATTTGGTCTTCGGGAGGGGCCGACGGACTATCATTTATGTCTATTACGTGACTTTCAGAAGTGGTGGCTCTTGTATTAGCATTAGAAGAGTTGTCAGCAATTGGTTCGACAATTGTCTCATCCGTATTGACAATCGGATCATTCAATTCAATTATTTTTGGTTTTGTCCTCTTTTTAGACTTTAAAAGAGTCGCCATAATTATTGATAATTACTATCAATTTAATCCCAATTCAAATGTAATTAATTCACTAAAAGCTGTTTATTTAAAATTAAAAGATTTAAACTAAAAAATAAAAAACATTTAAAAACAATTCAAACGTTTTTGAGACAATTTAAAGGCGTTTTGTCTCAAAATATAACATTTCTTATTATTATTGAACTATTTATTAAACGTTTGCAATAATAGGTAGACAAGTGTTGTAATAATGGGAATCATTTGAAACAATCAGAATATTCTGATAAAACATTCGACTATTTACAGAAAGTTTAGTAAAAGTGTTGCTTATGTTTACACTTTTCAATGATAAGTCATATGAGAGTTGAGTTTAGTCTCAAACTTTTTCATCACTATTACAACACTTAAACCCTTTGAAATTGAGTGATAATCCCTGCTATGCGACCAAAAACTTCAATCAATTATTTTCATCATTTGTTCTCTAAATTGACTAAAATTATGCCAAAACTCAAATTATTTTTCAATATTTGTATTGTTTTTATATTTTAAATGATTTAAAAAAAACATTAAAAGGATTTCAGATTATGTTTCAACACATATAAGACTTAATCATTCCATTACTTATTAGTAAATAGTAAAATAGGATCTTGGTATTGAATTTCATAATTGAAATGACCTAGATTTTCTAATTTTGAAGCAGAAATTAGAATACAAAACAAAATTATGAACAAAAAAAATCAATTGAAATGAATAATCGATAATAAAATTAGATATGTTTTGAATAAATATGAGATATTAAGTTTGATAACAAGGGTTACCAATAAAAAGATTAAAATGTTTCCAAAAATAATCCATCACTTAAACGATCGATGAATTCAATTGATTTTCAAAATAATAATAATAATTATGAAAAAAAATTCATAATTAATAAAAAATTTGTTTGTTTTGAGAAAATATTTTGACTATTTATAGTAAATTCAAATCAAAGGCAATAATTAAATTTGAAAATGTGTTTGAATTTTAATTTATTAAAAAAAATTGTAATCATTATTCCATTGAAAAATTGAACTAGCAAGACTCATTAAAAGATTAACTTCATAGTTAAAACTAACTAGTTTACTCAATTATCTATTTTTAATCAAATGAGAAAAAGTTGTTTTTATAACTAAAATAATATGAAAATAATGCGTAAAATATTAATTATGATTGAAGTGAAAAAAATTTAACGAAAACTTCATTAGAAGTCATTTGTTTTAATTGAATTTAATGTAAAAATTCATTTATAAAGTCAATCGGTTTTCGTTGTTAACTATAATTGATTTTCATTTGAACTCAATTAGAGATGATCTCAAAAGTCGGTTAATCTAAACATCAATCGTCGAAACAAAAAGATTAAAAATTGTTTTCATATCACAATCTCTGCCACTAATTGTCTGTTCATTAGTTCCTTGAACTGTAAGACAACTGCCACTGAAGACAACGATTTACTTTATTTCGGTTTGAAATCACAAATCAATGATTTTCAGTGTTTTTGTTGATTTAATCGAAGAGATAGT
Organism: Tectocepheus velatus; assembly: GCA_034700625.1. NCBI lineage: Eukaryota > Metazoa > Arthropoda > Arachnida > Sarcoptiformes > Tectocepheidae > Tectocepheus > Tectocepheus velatus. Next base: position 15,439 of record JAQIXV010000128.1, read on the forward strand.
CAGTCGAGAGATTCAGATATCTATCAAATGTTTGAACATTTCTTAAATAATTATTTTCGGAATTAATATCATTTTCAATTCAATTGAGGAATTCAGATAAAATCATTGAGATAATCTTGCTGATATTAAACTGATATAAACTGATACTATTGAAAACTTGAATAATTGAATGGGAAATCTAGCTTGGTCGTAACACAAGTTTTACAGTTATTCAATAAATGAAAAGAAAATAATATTTTAGAGAAATTCCTAATGAGTTCAAAAACTCTGGTCTTGTGTTTGTGTTTTGTGCGACACTCGGAGTACGGAAAAGATGTAAAACAAATTTTAATGTAAAGTTATTTTTGGTATTTGACTCGAAAAAAGCAAATCCATTATTGAACGCAAACTTTTCATAACATATGCAAACATTAGGATTTCAAAGACTTCTGAAGATATGTAAAAATGAAATTTATTTGACTTCTCACTCGAGTAATGAACGAAAAATGAAAGCACAGAATGAAAGGAATCGTTTGAATGAATGCACTCTTAAATGCCTTCAAAAAATGCTTTTCGATTCATATCTTTTCACAGGCTTTTCAATGGCTATCCATTATATCCGGTTTTTATTTCATTCATAATATTTTTCTCTTTAATATTCATTTGAAAGAATGAAATGTTTTTCAATGATTTTTTGCCACAAAAAGAGTATATTTTTGCCGAAAAAAGAAACAGGAATTTGAGTAAAATTATGGCAAATACTGAACTAATTATCTGTTTTTCCAAAGAAAGTGAGAGAAATCTCTTTTTGATTGATTACATAATGAGAGACTTGAAGTGAAATTTAGTTCAGAATTAATGTTTCAACAGATTTACAGATTTGAAGCGCTTTTTAATTATTTTGCATTTAATAGTCGCTTCTATTTTATGCCTTAGAGGTCATCATTATTAGCTTGAAATGTGAGCACAGCCTCACTTTTCAGAGCATTAACGTCTGTCTAATGGTACTGAAAAACACTGGGCTCTAGAAAATTATAGCACTGGTAAAGCACTGGCGAACTGTAGACAAAATTATTATTTGAACTCACATTTTAATGACAGGAATTACCAGGAGCTTCGATGGCTCGCCAAACATATGCCAGTTATAGCATGTACGACCTAGATTACTTTTGGAACTCTTTAACTTCTCTTCCAAGTCATTACCCAAAACAATATTTCAAAACTAAATCATTTTATTCAGACTTTGATTTCGTGGAAATAATTTGATTTGAATTCAAATATAATTTTTGAATTCAATTTACATTATTTTTCAATTTTGCACGGATTGTGAAAACTTGGTTACCCTTAATGGTTATGGATTGGGTGCTATTCTCGTGAATCATATTCGGGAACAGAATTTTATTATTAATATTAAGCTCAGAATAAATCGTTTCAATTCAATTAGATTTGGAGCTGAGTTTCAAAACCATTTATAAAATGATTGTATTTATGGTTAGAGTGGAGTCTCACTGGAAATCACTGTCTGTTTTCAATGAGGATGTGATTTAAATATAATTATTTCCACTACTTTTGCCCTTAAATTGAATGTCCGCTCAGAATATATAAACAATTCGTTTAATTGATTATAATTATAGCCTATAATCCATTATAATTATCTGTAATTTACTTTAATTAATAATCTTTTGTATAAATACTTACTTTTATTTTTCCTTTCAATTCATTGAATGAGAAGTTAAAAGACTTTTAATGACTTTTTTTCATGTATTCCAAGAATATATTTTTGGGCGAAATTCAATCAAGAATTGAGTCTTTTCTTTATTCAACGAAAACTCATTTCACTAGAAATGAATACTAAATTTATTAATCAATTTATTTATAATTTAAAAATTGAAATATAAGTCAAAATTAGTATAAATTATACACAAATAAAAAGATGACACAAATTGTTGGTTCTTTTGTCTGACAAATAAGAGTATAAAAAGTTTGGATGTATTCAAAAATCAACTTAAATCGGGCAATAAATGAGTAAATAATAGGAATTTTTGGCAGTTTTTTAATTGAAATACGAATCATAGATAAGACACTAATTGTTATCTTTTTGTATACATTATATTATAATTATTTAATAATAATAACTCATTAATAATCATACTTTTTATCAGACTTTTAATGAAAGTCATGTTTAGGTATAGAAAACATTTACAACAAAAGTATAGTTCAATACCACTGAAAGTCGTTTACCGATTAATGGGAAGAAAAAAGTCTGAAAACTTTCTGATAAGAAGAAGGGAATTGTTTTTGAGAAATATTTTACAAAAAATTGATTATTTCAGATAAAAATTTATAATTTATTATTAGTTTTGTCGGTTAACTCACACTCTCTTTATAATAAGCGTTACTCCAAATAAACAGAGAATTCAATGAATATTTTTTGGCGAAGAATAGCCGACAGAAGGAATATATACGAAAAGTGTGTGTATTATACGTATAATTCAGACGCGAGTGAATACAAACAGATATTCTTCTTATGATTAAACATAATTATCACGTTTTAAGCATTAATCTGTGTCTGAGACCATCATTACTTAGTTGTGCCGGTGTTCTGCTCTGTGCCTCAAATCTGATGGTCTATATTCCGATTGTAATTATGTTTTATCATATAATACCACAAATTGGTTATGATTTGCATTTTTAATTCATTACCAAAATTCAGTGCTAATGCTTTTGTTATGATAACAGATGTTGACACAAATTATTCGCATACTTTTCATAGTGTCAGCGCAAACAGTGAGGGGAAAGACATTTCACTCGTCTATTGTATTCTTTCACAAATAATTCTTATATAAATATATTAAATATTATGGGATTTTATATAATTGTAAAATGAGTTAAAAGTAAGAAAAATAAGTCGTTTTGAATGATAACTATTCTAACAATTAATTGAAATGAAAGTTAAGGTAAAAATTCAAAACTTGAAGAGAATCTCAAAATTATTTTTCTTGTGTCAGTCTTTTGTACTGTTTTTTAATTATTTATTTCAATTGAAGTCATAATAGAAAAGGAATTTCTATTATAATATGAATTTTTAAGTATGTATTCAATGAATGAATAAATGAATGAATTCCTGAAATGAATGCTTTTTTTGTCAGATTTTTTCGGTATATGTCTTGAAAGTCGATCGTCTGAACTGTCAATGAATTGTTGGTTGAGATGTGAGAGAAGGGAAGGAATAGGCTGTTTGTTGCGTGATTTTTGATGGTCAGAGCGGTGGACACCTAATTATTTACAGGTATGGATGTCTACAGTCTTTGTGCATGTCTTGCACTCGACATAACAGCACCAGTGAAACTTACAATTGCATCTCTCTTTGACAACTGTCTTATGGGTGTTATACCTATCAATTCATAACAAAAAATACAATAAATTAGTCGAAAAACACGAATCGATTGCATTAAATATAGAGATTTTCACCAGAAATAGGTTTAATGAACTCTTATATCAATTCATAAGACTTTCTAAAAATGAAATATAATCTAAATCTCAAAACTAATCGAAAAATTTTTGTTTTTTAAAATACTATTCAATATATGAATCAATGTTTTAATGAATCAGAAAAAATATGACACTATAGCCAAGGATAGTCTAAATGAGTGGATATCACCCAGATCTAAGTGCCATAATTATGGATTTATATGAATATTGTGTGGGTTTTCATATTTTTTCCCTAAAACACCCAATTATTGGGAAATGTTCTAGGCGTTAAATAGATATTGTCAAGGCGTTAGAGGGGACTACCCTGGCAATCTCTGGTAAATCTCTATATTTGTTGGCATTGTTGAGAGCCATACCCGCGCCCACAGCACATCAAATTGCAGCCATCAGTTCCGGGCGAAGTCTTATTGCAGGCCCGGCCCTGAGTGCCAATGGAACCGGTCTGGTCGCTGGTTATACAATAGTCGGGACTCTCATCCATATAAAGCAGGTCCTCAGGAGTGGGTTTCGAAAATTTGTTGTTTTTTATTTGAAGTTTTGATCTCTTATTTATCTTGACTTCAGTCGCGCCGTCGTATTTGTCTTTAAGAAAGTCCCCGACCTTTGGTTTTGTAGTGGTTTTCAAAAATCGTTTTTTTGTAGACGAGAGGGACAGACATGAGAGCAGACGATCAAAGAAAACGAAACGTTAAGTGAAATGTCATTAAAACTAAACTCAATTTTACATCAAAACAATGAATATTTAGTTCGTCTTTGGATTTGAGCGAAAAATAATGAAAAATACTGAGAAATGTCTTAATGACTGACTTTTACGATAAATAATTGATTTGAAAAAATAGACTGAATGTCAAGTTTGCACTCATTTAATGTACTTTTAGGCCTATTTAGAGGACATGACATTTATGGGACACTAAAATAGGTATATATTTTGTTACCTCTCGGAAACTGGAGAGTTGTTGCCAGCAGGTGACCAAGGAACAGGAGCCGCTAACACCATGGCACTTACATGTCACTCGTGTCTTGCGTATGACCGACTGATTCATAAAAAAGAGTTTGCATTAGAAAAGTATAAATTATTTCAGTTTTCAATGAAATAGTTTTTCAATTTATTTAAAGAAAATCATTTTTTGAAAGTGTTTTTCGAAATTAAAAAAAAGTTATTAAAAATCAAATGAAAATTGAATTTAATTGACAGTAATTTTGCAAAACTGATAGACATGTAAAACATTAAGGAAAAGGTTTTTCACAAGTTTTCTCTCTCTTGTTATCATATCTATAATTATGTAGTCTTTAATGGATTTTCATTAATTCATTTGAGAAGACTTTTAAAAATTTGTCTAAACTTATCGCTTGAAGTAAATTCTTTGCCAAATATCAACTGAATGATGAAATTTTTGGATAAAACATTTTTTTGTGGAGGTATTAGATGTGAGTGAAAGGAAGGTATGCATTCACTTATGATAAAGATTTTCATACATAACATACAGGACTTTGATGTTCGCCGAAAAGGCATCTGAAAAGTGCTGTTCTTTTGGGAGTTCTCTATTTTTTTCATTACTTCACTGTTCTATGACTTCTAAAAGAGTATCATTTCGTAAACCAAATAAATTGCTTAAGAATTGCAATAGAAATACGTTTTTTCACTTCAGTTATACGAAGTTAAGCCCCACTTATTGAGTGTCAGACAGACTGATCAGAGCTCAGGCTATAACTCGATTTGATAGCTCGGCTTCAAATAGTATTTAGAAACACCGAACCACTAATTCCTGACTGATTGCCTCCTAAATACCTGTGCTCTTCTCCAACCCTAAACCTTTAGCAATTTTTTTTATTTCATTTCAACGAATATATAGTTTTTTTTCTTTAGTTTTAGTTTTGAGTGGAATTCATGCCTCAGTTGTTCCCCAAAACACATGTTCTCCAAATCTAATAATTTTTTGGTTTTTGTTTTGTTTTTTTTGGTTTCAAATAAATTTTGTTTTAATCCTTTGCTTCGAAAGGGAATCGACTGATAATTGCAGTAGAGATGGCTTTTGGCGACTATTGAAGTGTTATTGAAATCGCATTGAAATTCAAATAAAATTATTCAGACTTTAGATGAGAAACAAATGAACAAAATTACAGAAATAATAATAAAAATTATTATAAATGTTATGGCAGTTAAACATTCGGCCCCTTTATCTGCTGACACATTTGCCCTTACATTAGGATTAAATTTTATTGCTCGGGCTTAGGGAACAGAGGGGGCCGGCAACTGAAGTGAGGGCCGCGTCCATATATTTTTATGCTCTTCTGATTCCTTTTATCGCTTAACCAAAGAATTCTTCATTTTTCTCGACTATAAGAAGAGATATAAGTTATGGCCTTATTCTGAGCGGAGTTACCAAAAACCGGTAATTCTTATATGAGTTATGAAATTGATATATGATCTCAGAATTATGGCTGAGCCCCAGTGAGAGTGGTAACAGTGTTTAAGACAGTGATGTTATCATCGTTTTCGAGTCAATAGTGTTTTGTCGTCGACACATACATACAGAGACTCAGCGCAGGCACAGCCCCAAAGACCAGACCCACAATTGGCAGAGAATATTAACAGAGAGAGTGAATGAGGAGAAGAGCGCCCGAAGAGGAGTCAGAACATCGACTAATAATGGCTTTTAAGTGCCGTTCGCTTTGTTCTCCTTTCCTCTCAATACAATGCATACAACACTCTATACTTCAACTCAAATATGAGTCTAAATCTATTGGAAACCGTATTTTTTTCGGTCAGTCACTCACTATGTTGTAAAGCCGGAGCACAAAACCGATAGCCCTCTCTCTTTGAAGAGGGACTCATAGCAGCGAAAGCAGTGCTAATCTCTCCTTCATATAACACTCGTCACTATAGAGAGAAGAGTAGAGTTATAGCCATATATTGGACACTGAATTGCAAACCGAAACACAACTGAATTGTGAGACTATATATGGTTTGTAATGATAGGGAACAATGGGTCCACAAAAATGGCTTTTCGTCGGTCGTACTGAAAAAAAACTGGTCGACAGTTGACAAGCAATTTGTTATTGAAGTAGCGCTCGGATTGCAGTCAGCAGTTAAGGGCTGCACTAACTTTCCCTTTACGGCACTCACCACACAATGTTCGGCCTCCTCTCAGTCCCTCCATACTCTGCCCCCGTATCTCTCGCTTACTCCCAATCATATTATTAGTACTCAGGGATGGCTAATGGGTAGGTAAGGCTCTGTTAACCCCTCGAGTATAGAATCGCTCAGTTATTACCTAAACTTGAAGCCAAAGAATAGTGAAAAGCCCTAAAATTTTCAGTAAATTATTGTTAAATCGGGTGAAAATTGGATAAACTTTCAAAATAATGGATATATTGTACTGAAATTCATTCAATTTGATTATAGCAGAAATTAGACATGCCCCAGATAAATTTGAGAATGTTCAATCAACAGTCAATACCAATAACCAAACAAAGGACGGCCTCTAATGGTCAAAGCCTCTGACCATCCCTGCCATGAGTAGTGCCTATTATAAGTGTTATTATATGCGGTTTCACTACTAGTCTCCACTATTTGCTGCTTATTAGACATCATTCCAAAAATTAAACAAAATTTTGTTTTCAATGTTATTCAATGTTTAACTCAGAAAAACATATGAAAGCCTTTTGACTGAGTCTTTGAGAGCAAAATATTTGGTCGAAAATTCATAACTTATTTTCAAACATAAGTTCAGAGCTTCTGATAAGTGGAGGAAAATAACAGAAAAACTATTTGAAGATAACTATCGGCCGAACAAAAAGTGATACAATATTTGAGTTATAAATCAATGAGTTTTTCTGATAACGAATTCTTTGATTATTTATTATATAAAACGATTTATATTTAGGCTTCACTATTGAATCCCAGTGGGAGATGACCAAGCTTCATTTGGAAAGGTTAGGTTCTCATTTAAAAATAGATTTTCAATTAAACTAAAAAAATGTTTCAAAAGATCCTATTTTAGCGCTTTTTGTTCGGTTTTAAAGAATTAAAATGATTTAGAGATAGACTGGGGTAAAGTTGCATTAATTGCAAGCTCACTTTAAGCTCAATATTCAATTACAGATTAAAATCACTAAAAAATTAAGTGAAAAGTCTCTCATTACACGATATTGTGTACTGATTAGACATTAGTGTTTCTAGGACAATTGGATTTTTATATGAGAGTAACACCCATCTTGGTTATCTCTTCACGAATAATATATTTCAAGGGAGAAAGAGATGAGATTTCTATCAATGCTATCATTTTTCTTCTTTGCGTTTCATTCAAATGCAGACGTATTTGGAAACAGAGTATAATTGCCTTAACTTATAATCAGAGGATATAATCGGCGTTTAGGTTGAGTCGAGAGGAAAGCATTTGTAAGAGTGTGGAGAGAGAGAGAGAGAGAGAGAGAGAGAGAGAGAGAGACCCATCGTGTGATAAACTGATTGGAAGATATATGCTATCGAAGTGAACATCAGTTGAAAGGAGCAAATCATCTAATTTTGGAAAATTGTATTCAATGTTAAGAATAAGGTTAAGAACATTAATATTCACACTTCAAATGTTTTATAAGTTTTACTCAAAAAAACTCTTCTGTTTTTGAATATAATTTTTGATTTATTCCGTTCGAAAGTATAGGAAATAAGCCATAACTCAGAATATCTAATGTTTTAAAATGAGATATAAATCAAAAGAGTTTTTCCGAAGAACTCTTTCAGTGTTTTTCAGCAGAGAATTGATGAGAAAAATGCGATAAAAATTGAAGTATTCTCTCATAGAGTCAGAAAAGTTGTGATAAATTTCTAGAGTTATGTTGAGTTGAATAAAATGTTAGAAATAAATGGAAAATAGTTACTAAACTCGTCTTCCAGCCTCATTGTTGTGCAAGTTCATCAATTTCCTGCCTTGGTCTTTGGATCCTTTTGGATATGAATTCTCCCGTTCCTTAACGTCGACAAAACTCTGAGCGAATTTATATCCATATTCAATATTGTCACCACATCCGCCCCAAATCCACTCTAAAATCAATGGTAATAAACATATAATTAGGGCTTTTCTCTACTAAATTCAAATTGAACAAGTCAATTCCCTCATCAATGTCAATTTAATGGGATTTTGATACTTGATAATCTCAGAATTAAATATCAGTTCTGGTATCGAATTATCAATAATTTTCTGTTAAAATCTGTCAAAAAGTATTGATTTCCCAACAAATTGATTGAATATTAAACTGAAAACTAGTGTTGAAATACAGTATGTTTTGAATCAATTATCAGATTTAATGTTATGTTATATAAGTTTTTAATGTTTTTCTCTTAAGTTTTAACTCTGAAATGAAAAATGATTTTCCGACTCAACTGTTCTGATAATTCATTTGATATTAATATATACTTTACTTGAGTATAATTTTCCTCATTTTTCACTGAACTGGTAGTAAAAACAGTGTCTGATATAAGAAAACGGATCATTAGTTACCTCGGTGTAAATTCTTAGGCCTGGCTGCACGACTGCATCCACAGTGAGATAGTTGGCCATCCCTACAGGCCCTGGCAATGCTGTGGACAACACCTGCAGCTGTGATGCTGTGCATGAATGCTGTCTCACGAGAAGCTAAAAAGATTGGGAAATAGAAAATAATAATTACTATAAAAGTGTTGAATCAATTGAAAAATTCCATAAAATCCAATTTCAATGAGAATTTTTGGGTAATATTCTAAGAAATTTTCGTTTCAAGACTTGGTTTCAATAACAACACAAAAAATAATTTGATTAATAATTTGATTAATAATTTGAAAAAATATATTAAACTCTCAAATTGTGTGTCGATTAGTAGCCGTTGGATGAGAAGAGAAAAAATTAGTTTCAATTTTTATTGAAAACCATTAAAATCTGCTGCAATAAAGTTCAGAGTCTTTTGGCAAAAAATATTTCGGTTAAGAATTCGTGAAAAGTATACAAATTAGTAATTAATCAGAGAATTAGAGACTTAATGACATTTAACGTTAAATGTGTTTCAACTTATTTCTGGTTCACTGAAACTTTTTTTTATTATCAAAACTATTATATAATTTGATTGAACTTTAAATCAGAAATTTTGACAGAATTTGTGACAAAAAGTACAAAAAGTTTTATGTCTTTTCAATTACGGCATAAAAAATAGATAAAAATTCTCATAAAAAGAAGAAAATCGTAAACAAAGTATTTCTTCAGATATAATATCAAAAGAAATGTTAATACAAATAAAAAATAATAGATTTAATGATAACATTGATAACAAAATTTCAAATAATCAAGTAATTCATGTAATGATAGGAAGAAAACTAAAATATTTTATGTTTCAATGATTTGAAATATATATTAAACTTATTTTCAAATTATTTTCGGAATTTCAATCAAATGAAGTAATTTTACGGATGTTTTCATTCATTCATTTTATTTCTAATTCAGAGTAAAATCTATTCTTCTTCAGAGCAGACAATCCATACCAGAGTTGTGTTTATTAACATTCCTATCATTTCGAAGAAAGAATTTTTCAAATCAAGAGAGAGAGAGAGAGAGAGAGAGAGAGAGAGAGAGAGAGAGAGACCGAATTCAATAGATTTGTATGAAAGTGAGCTTGGGGCAAAGTTTGCGCTCTACAAATCAAAAGTCTCTCCCATCAGACAAATGCATTATATATCGATAGGACGGGTATATTATGAAGCGATAGAAGGGAGAGATATTCAATGGTTGAGACCAACTGATAGTCAAATTATATGACTGGCAATTAAAACGAGAAATTGTTGGCCCGAAAGCCAATGCAATAAAATAAAACGTGTGTCAGTGCTGTCGACAGTGACGAGGGATGACTCCACTCAACCACTTATTGACATTTTGATGAGAAATTCTGTTCAGTGCTCTTCACTTCTCTTCACATCTTTCACTAATAGTCACAATTGATCTGAAATATGCCAAACACTTACGCGTTATATAAAAGACAGGAAAACTACTCCAGACTTAAGGATGTTTTCTGAATATCAGGTAACAACCAAGGGTATATAACAAACTAGCAATTATCAAGAAAGACAAACCTGTAATTATGATCAAGAGTCATTTTCTCAGTATTCAAACTATTATTTAAAAGAAAACAAAATTTGAATTTTCTTCAGAAAAATACAAATAAGCAAAACAGTAAACAACAATTTTTAGCAAGTAACATTGTCAGACACTTCACAACAATCTTAATTACAGTCCCACTTGTCTACCCCCGGTATGTCTCGAAATATATCAAACTGTTTTGAAAATAATCTTTTAAATTACAAATAACATCATTGAATGAAATGCAATCACAAACCAAATGAGACATAAAATGTTTTGACTTAAAGCCAAATATATTTTGTATCAAAATTTTTTTCTCTGCTTTTGAAAGTAATTTCCTTCATATGATGTGAACCCGAAATGCAATTCAATATTATCGACTCAAAACTCTGGGACACATAAATACCAGAGCGTAATATTAACCTGTGCTTTGAGATTAGAGGGGGTACCTCTATATTTAAAGTGACGGGGGGCCGGACAGGGGGCCGGACACACATTTGTGTGAATTATTCAATTCATTTTGAGAGTACTTCACGATTTGGAAATAGTTTTTCATTTATTTGTTGTTATCATTATTTTTAAGTTTTGAAATTAAGACCTCATTTTGGGCGACAAAATGAGTGGCAATTTTCAACAGATATTATCGTAAAATAGCTTTAAGTCAATCGTAAATATAAAACAATTTTTTTCCTCCAATTCTTTCTGATATCGATTTGAAATAAATAAGACTTTTTTTGTTTGTTATGTATTATATAACGAGTGCTATCTTTTAGTGTTAAATAAATTGACTTTTTTGGTCATGAATTTTGTTTCTTAAAAGACTTTTATAACTCAAATCCAAAAATTAAAAAAATTGTTTATTTTTTATTCGTTGCAATCCATTAGTCTTTTACCTTATTATTTCTGAACTTAATTTATCGATTTCACAAGATTTAGATAATTAAACTATGAAACTATGAGGCGATCCCATTATTAAACTTTTAATTAAACATTAGATTCTGGTAATTCTGAAGTGAGCAAGATCAAACTATTATAAAATGAATTAAATATCATTATAATTATTATGTTATTCTAAAAATACTGATCATCTCCAATGATAGACATGTGTTATAAACAAGGTGAATGAATTGAATAGAACTGTCAGAATTGACATGAATGACCTTGCTCATACACTAAAATTCAAACCATTATATAATATATTGAATTATTTATAAATTTATTCAAACATTATGTCGAGAAATAACATTAATAACAATTCGATAAAAGATTTGTATATTTGTTGTTAGAAATAAATAAAAAACAAATTAAATGTTTTGGAAAAATATGATTAGATTTTGAAAATTTTATTTTTCACTTATTTTGTGGTTTTATTTTTTGACTTTAAAATCTGTTTTTCTTATCCAAAGTTATTCTCCAAATAAAAAATGTTTTCATTTCAACAGAAATTGGGTTTGAATTTGAAATTTTGAATTATTATTACCACTATTTGGTTGCTATTCTTATAATCTTATAATAAAATCCAAGAATAAAAATATCGTAAGAATATTATTAATGTTTGTCATTAATATTAATGATATTTCTTTTGGTTAACATATAATATACTTTTGAGAAATACTTTTGGAATTTCAATACTCATTGAAATAAATTTAATGATATTTTAAAATAAATTTTTGTTATTTTATTCGCAACAGTAGTTAAAAAATTTATTCATTTAATTATATAAATTATTTGATGTTTTTCTTCTCAAAACTTATCTGAATTTCTGAATAGTTTTTCTTTCCTCTCATAACATACTTATAGTCGACAAACGTTTCTCTTAAAAGTGGAAAATTGTGTTTAGTTTTTCAACCTTTCAATTGATAACTATTTTATATACCTGTCCACAGAAATTGAAGCAATATTTGATTTGATTTATAATAATTAAGTCCTTAACTGAATCACAGCTTGAAATCAATGTTGACTTTTGTGAGAAAACATGTTTTTCACTGATTCTGATGTAAAGTAATGTAAAGTTAGAGACAAATAATTATATTTTTTTTGCACAAAATCTGTGACCAGTTTTCAGTTGCAAACAAAATAAGATATTCAAAGATTGAAAAAAAAACATTTCGTATGGATTTCCAAAAGCCAGTGGTGGCCATAGAGTCGTGGGTTGGGTGGCCTATCGGGTCATGCATTTTAGCGAAAGACTGGCAACAGATATGTCGAGTCATTTATGGCCTAATAATGCAATTTTCAGATCATTTTTCTTATCGACTTTTGATGGGTTCACAAAAATTTCAACTATTTTTCAGACAATTTTACTTAAGATAACTTGAAATCAATGGGAATCTGATTTTCAATTCAATCCGACTCTGATTTCTGGGAAACAAAATCGTTTACAAAATAATACAATAATTGGTTCAATATTTTCACAGTCGGAGAGAAATTCAAGTTTTTTCTAAAAGTCATTCGGAGTTACATTTTGTTTGGTCTCAAAGAATAGTGATTTTGTGGTAATCCTTCAAAAAAAGTTTAGTCCCGTTTTGAGAGCGACTCTCAGGGAGTGAGTGAAGTATTATTTTGATTCAAAAAACAATTTTAAATGTCTCTCAAAAACGAGGAGAAGAAAAGCGCTCTTAAAAACAGTTGTCATTGTCTGCCAGTAATGATCACTCTATGGAATAACTGATGACTTGTGCGCTCAGGACTCAGCGCCTGGGCTTTTGGCACAGATATCTGAGGCCAACAAAAAAGCCTTTGGCTCTAAATCTTTAGAATAAATTAGAAAAACAATATATTTATCGTTTTAACACATATTTCAACGAAAAACTATTTTTGTGGATATTTTTTGCTGTCTGTCCCTCAATGAGTCCCTCAATCAATGCACTCATAATAATAGATTTGGAGATAAAGTCGTTTATGTGTATAATTTTGGGGAACAGACAGTGAAGAAAAGCGTTTATACACTCTTTCATTCCGTCCAAATCAGTGACTGAATTACTGATGACCAAGGAGTTAGATTTCCCAAGAGCACTTCATCATAAATAATTTGCGCTGTAAGGAAGTCACCTCTTCCTCGAAGTTCTCACAAAAAATTGGTTCTCCAATAACTATGGGAATGTATCTCACAATAGACCAAATTAGGTGATTCAGAAAAAAGAGCTAGATACAATCAATATTGAACGATTTGTTATAAAGAAGGAGCTTGGTCATATGCAAACAAATAGCTATTAGTAGAACACAGGGCTAATGGCAATAATGATAAGGTTTTTCGGCATTTATTTAGTGTTGTGTTTAGTGTTTTGAGACATTTATTAAACATTAGACTGAGTTTTGGTCTGAGTTTCTGTCAAATCAATTATAACTTTCCACTGATTAATAGCATTGAAAGCCATCGAGAGTTTCAAATCAACGTTTAATTTAATGAAAACTAAATTTTCTTTCAGTAAAAAATTATTCGTTTGGCTTTCGATAGGAAAAAGTTTAGTACAGAAATCAATAGAGAAATGTTTGGGTAAAACGAACGGCCCTTATATGGGATTCGTGTTGAAAGCTATGAGGCATTCGCCAACGTTTGGAGACAACCTTTTTCTCCCTTAGAATACAAATATTAGGAAAAAATTATATAAATATTTAATTAGAGCTCAATTTTTTGCCAGTGAATGGACTCTCTTTAAAAACAATTTTTCAGAGAATCTATTGATTTGATCTCAAAATACATTGTTATTAGCGATGAGTAAAAAAAGTATTAATCAAAGCTAAGGGACAACACCTGAATCTGTTCTCATAATTGCTAAAACATTATATGCTTTTCAAACATAACCACTCTTTGAGTCAGTCATCGATTTTTTTGGAAAATATCTGAACTCAAAAAAACTATTCATAAAAATCTGTGAATGGATTGAAATGTTATAGAAAATCAAAAATAGATTTCTTTTTTCAAAACAATTTCTGCCTAAACCAGTGAACGACTAAAACATATGCGAAAATACATTTAATTTTGTATTTACGGATTGAAAGATAAGATATAATCGTAAGGAAAATATTACTCAAAGTTTTCGGCAGAAAATATTGTAGTTTTGTTTATAACCCCATATTTAGTAACACTTTATTTACAAACAGAAAAAATTGTGCGAAAGGCGAACATCGAGTGAATGACAGAACAAATTCTTTTATAAAAATGTTTGCAAACGTCTAAACATTTAAACCTTTTTCGGGCATTTGATAAGAGATTCCTAAGTTTTATAACTATTTTAATTGCCAATGGGTTCAGATAAGGCACAGGATAAGTTTTTTTCTGTCTGAGTTTTCAATCTAGCAAAGTCTCATTAATGAACTTTCAATATAATCGGGAAATTATCACAAAAGTTAACATCATTTCGTCATTTCGCCTAAAAATATAGACAGAAATTGAATAATTAAAGAAAGTTTGATGAATAGCCAAGATGATCCATCAAGTTATGTCTTATATTTGTTAGATTAAATCAAAATTTATTGTGGGAGTCAGTCCCCCAATGGCCCGGAGCTGAGAATCAGTGGTTCTCAACATATACGACAAATATACACAATATGTATATAACATTCGTATTTGTATAAGAAATTTATTACTTAATTTGAGCAATAAATCACATTTTGATTGATTTTGTTGATTATCTATTAAATTATCTCAGATTTTAATATCAAAAGTCAAAAGAAAATTATAATAAAACAATATATTAACGGAAGAAAAACTATGCGTTCATTGAGTTTCCTATTCGAGAGATAAATACACTTTTTTATTATTATTAATAAAAAGTCTGAAAAAATAAATACTAAACAAAAACTAAAACATAAATAAATAGAACGCAAAGTCTTATTACAAGTAAATAAATATATAAAAATAGAGTAACGGCTCTCTCATAGGAAAAAACTAAATGAACAACTTTATAATAAATCAATTTTTATATATATATTCCAGGTTCTTTTATATCCGTTAGATTTGTACAAAAAAATCTATAAATTGTGTGCCTTTTTATTATAACTTTATTATTATATTTATTAAAAGTTTTTGTATAATACGAATGCATAGGAAATAAAACATATTCTTCTTCTTATATATTATCCAAACGTTTTAATAACCAGTAATTAAACGTTTTTCTCCTTAACTGTCGCTTTAATTACTGTTTTTAATTTTCAACGATAATTGAATGGATGAACTAATTCATGAACTTATTTATTATTCAATCATTCGTTGGGTTTTCTTTTGGTTCCGAAAAAATTGGGAAATTAATGTCCAAAATAAGGATTAGAGATATTTTCATAACAATTGCTAATAATTTTTTTGGCTAACAATAGAATGACTGATAGTTATATGAAAATCAATTCATAAAACTTGTAATAAGGGGTAATCAGGTCTATCCCACGTCAATCTATCGAAGGACAGGAACATTTTTCAACATTAAAATTAGCTGAATCTCATAAATTGAAAGTTGAACTTGCTTATTTTAATCTCTTGAAACTCAAAATTTATTTAAATTTCAATAAACTTCAGCGAAATTTGTTGGCCGTCTGTTGAGAGGGGCTTAAGTCTTGACTCTTAATGCTGTGCTTCAGTCAACCCCTCACTCGATCACAAACACATAAATACAATAAACTTGAACTGAATTTTCAATTTTTGCATTTCAATAGAAAAATCTGTTGACTACTGAGAGAACAGAATAAGTTTTTTCATTGAATAGAGAGAAAAAACTTTTGAAATCCAATGTTTTTGTCATTGGAAATAGTATTTTGAATCTAGCTAGTTTTGGTTGACCACCTTGGCTTGTCTTGTCAGTGGCTAAGATCAACGAACCTGTCTCTCAACGAATAAATAGATATCACGGTTTGTGTTACACATATTTTTAATAATCATAACAATAATGAACTAAAACTATATGTAATTCTTGTGTTTGAAGAGGGAATGCCTACTGAGTCGGCGATAATAAAGAGATGCAAAACGATTATTGTTTTTCATTAGCTATTCATACGATGTTTTTGATTCGTGTGCAGGCATTCAATCATAAGTATTACATAAGAGTCTCTCAATTCAAATACGATTTGCATATCAAACAAAAACATAAATATTTTCATTACATTACATTAGATTCACATTTAAGTGAATTTTCAAGTTTTGACTCAAAACACTTCCAAATAATATCAAAATAACTATAAAATAGTTGAATACATAAACAGTTGAATAAAACTAAAAAAAAGTTGAGAATGTTTTGCACTTCAAATATAAAAACAAATCAATTTTGTTCTGAACACAAATTCTGGTAATAAATATCAAATAAAATTATTATTTATTTAAAATATAAGACTCTTTTCGTCTGAGAGTTTGTAAACTATTACTTATGCTGTGCTCTCAGTTATGGAAAAAAGTAATGCAACTCAAGTTTTATTCATACTTTTTATGGAACATATGATATGAAAAGTATTTGATTCAACAAAATATATGCGGTTTTTGCCAAAATCCAATCCAAAGGGAAGGGAAGAGAGAGAAAATCTTCTGACAAATCCCTCTCTTATGTAAAAGTTATTGTATGGAAATGATTGATATTTTTCTGTACAGATGTTGAGGGCCCACACAATCCAAATGGCAATATTAGGGGCAGTGCTATAGGTCTTGATCGAGAAAAAAATCATTGTATATAATAGTCGTCAATAGGTTTTCTGTTTGAAACATAAATCTCTTCGAAAGGCATTTATGCCATTATTTCGATCATATCTTATATGAAATGAAATAATTCTATTGTCAGTAATGCCTTGTTATCCACAAACCAATGGACCATAAATAGGCTTATATTCTGTACGAGAATTATATCAATTTATTCTATAATTCTGTACAAATCTGAGGGCCATTTGTCGGCCACTAATCGAATGTCGTTTTCAAATAATGTCTGTTACCGGAGAAGAGCATCAGAGATGACCACCAATTATATCAAATCTTATTTAAGTGTTTTAAAACTCAAAACAACTTATTTTTCGAAGACTTCAGCAAAATATCAGGTGATTAAAGACAATCGATAGAAATATAATAAACTTGGTCATTTTGTGAGAATTGGCTAAAGAATATTTGGAGACTATGGTTATACCGAAAAAGATGAACAACAAATTGAATTATGGATAAAATGTTGAGTCAATCCCTTAAGATATGAAATTCCTGCTAAATCTTAATCCCTTATAACCGAAATCCGTCCGAAGCTCATGATTTAGGGCTATCGGACAGATGGGGTCAGAATAAAGTCGTCTGTTTTTTTGCGGATCTCTTATTTATTTTCACTCTTTAAATAACTGAAAGCAACAAAATATTATGTAAATCAAAATCTCAATTAAAATCCAATTCAAATGTAATTCAAATGCAATAAAAGTTAATCGAAAAGATTAAAAATGGGATTAAATGTGAAAATATTTGAATAAAATTTGAATATTAATGAAACGGAAAAGTTGTTCAATAAATTAGTTTTTTCTTAGTATGAGATGTGAAGAAAAATTTGCAAAATTTAAGCCTCAAAACAAAAAACATATTTATTATAAGACTTTTAGCAAAAGAAAACACTTATTCTTACGTTTAATTGATTTCAATTTCGTTAAAACTCAAGAAATTCTATATTTTATTATAAATTGATTTTCTTTTTTCATTTGGATTTATGGACTCAGCCTCACGAGGATGTGCTGAGGGGTAGTCAACCTCTCGTTACACGCATAACACAAAACACTGATCCCTTCGAAGCGTTAACTTTTGATTAGTGAAAGTTAATCTAAATTTGAATGGTTCTTGGGTTGTATCGAAGAATGTTCTTGCTAAAATTCAAGGCTAGTCACAGCAATTAGTGCTCACAGAATGATCTATTAAACGACCTTGGTCATCACTCTCTGCTTTTAGAGGTTTGCGTGTCTTCAATAGCGTTATGTAAAATGAAAATACAAGAAAAATAACATCAAAATTAATGTAAGAGCACAGGTAACTGAGGCACTGGTGCCTAAAGTAGAGGAAAATAAATAGTCGTAGCGATAGATATAAAGGAGATCTGAGAATAAAGAGCAGAATATCGAAGAAAAATATATAAATCATTATATGACCCACTCTTTTGCAAAACCTGTAAAAAACAAAACGAAATAACCATTACTTGTAATCTAAATAACAATAATGAGACCGAAATAGCGATGCTATGCATGAAATCTAATCAGAAAAACATTTCTCTCTTTTTTGAATTAATTCCTTTGATTTTCTTCTAATGTTTGGAGAGAAGGATAGCCTCCTTTCGATTCCTTAAACAATTTAAAACTGTTTTTCAAAAGCTTTTTGATTAATATTGGATCTGACAGTTGAGAGGGATAACCAAAACTAGTGTTAAGAGTCGAAAAATTAGTAAATTAATGGAAGTGCCAGTACTTGACAGCACTCCAATAGGTCTGATGTCTGGCCAGACATGTAATTGGCTTTAATGTCCATATATTTTAAGGCAAAGGAATTTCTCACAATATTTCAAAGTTAATGATCTTGTAGAATTTTTAAGTCTAGAAGTTGAAAGATGCTTGGTCATTGCATATAAATAAAAGTGTTATGAAATCAAAAAATAAAAATTATGTTTTTCTTTCGAATCTTACCCGGAATGAAAAAAAAACTCTTGGCTATGGTTTTGATAATTAAAAAATTAATAATTTCTTTTTTGCAGTCATTAAATCATTTCCTCGTATCTATTCATTTAAAATCAAAATGTTTTCCTCCGTTTTTGCTATACTTTAATTCAAATTCTCAATAGATTTATATTAAAGATAAAAGTTATGAAAGAAATTTACTTTAAAACAAAATAATCAAAAGAAACAAAATTACGAGTAATTAAAAAATGGGAATAAATTTATAGATTTATTTTCCATTGACTTATTCTCTGATCTGTGTTTTGATACATAAATTTTATGATTAATTAATTTTTGAAATTAAAAAAACAATTTTCTGTCCTTTAATTCCAATTAGAATCGCATCAGAATTGAAATGAGTTTTCAATTTTCAAAACACAAAAATCTTATTTCAGATAAACTGTTAATTCGCTTCTATCTGAACATATTTCAAACTTATCAGGTTATTTGATCGTACACTTCAATTGACAATTCATTGGCCCAAAAGCTCCAAATATAAGATTAAATTATGGCTAATATAGTGATTGATTGGAAGGGTTTCTCTTCTTTTCACTTCATTTTGAAATTTCTTATAAAAACAACAAAATATTACAAAATTAAAGTTCAATATAAGGACCGAAAGCGAGAAAAAATAAAATCAAAATTAATCGCCGATCGAAAGGATAATAATGTGTCAGTCGTTTGGATTGTTTGCGAAAAGTTATGAATCGATTCAATCAAAAGTAAAAATAAATCTAAACGTCAATCAAATATAACCTTTCATTTGATTTATGTATTAATTAAAATAATATTAAAGACAAATAACTTTTTTCAATATCCAATCATTTGACAAAAAATTCATTTGTTTTTAAATTAAAAATTAAATGAGAGAGGAAATGAGAATGGGCTAGGTCATATCAATGAAATTTTTCCAGAAATCCTTTGACAGTTAAAATTAAAAATAAAAATTTTGATTCAAATGTCAAAAGAGTGACAAAAAATATGACAAAACAATGAAATCAAAAACGAAAATTGAGGTAATTGTGTGCAAAAGGAAATGAATATAATATTCCAGAATTTTTAACCTGGCTCAAAAGAAAGTTAAACTTGATTGTTTTCATGCAAAGTATACTTTCTAAACGCGAGTCTTGAATCTTTAAAGCTTCCAATATTTGAATAATCTTGGTACAATTTAAAAATGATTTGAATAGACATACCTATAGTAAGCACAGGTCCAAAAACATTGGAATCGTCGACAGCGGTACAGTTCCACCTCCTATTCTTGAACTGCCACTGGCACTCACTGACACCCAGTCTTGCACCCCTTCCCAGATGAGTTATATGGTCCGGGTATAAAAAGCACAATTGTGTCTGTCCCTTGCTCAGTCCCTTGAGTTGTGAGCATGGTAGTTTTTTGTATTTTTCGACAACAGTCGTTGTTGTCGTCTCAAAGCAATGGATATGAAGAGTAGAAGTGATAAAAACGATCGAAAATGTAATGAACAGCATAATAGCTATTGGAGTAGAGCTCAATTCAAATTCTGTATTAAATTCACCAAGATTACTTTCTCAATTCAGCAAGATAAAAGATTTGCATCACTTAGGTGTGGTGTGTGGTCATCACTACCGGCACTGCAGAGGACCGCATGAATTACATTCACAGATGAGATAAGTATTGAACAACTTTTTTAGGCCTTCACTCTATAGAGCAGTACTTCTGAAGAACTGAACTAAAACTCGTCTGTCTGTCGGTCTCTCCGCCGATTCAAGAGTGAGTGCTTTGTATGGTTGAGGGGCAGTGGCAGCACAGGCCTCACAGCTAACTCTCCTAGATCATAAAACTTGTTAAGCTTAGTGTCGGTATCTTTTGGCGCAAATCGTTTGAATCCAAACCAAACGAAACCAACTTTTGCTTCAAAAGCGCCGTCTCTTAACGAAAATGAAAGACCATCATAAAAATTGTCTGCTTTTCCTATTATATCATAACATGAGAGGGCAGTCTTGTCCTTATTGTAAAACTTGGAATAAGGTCTCGGAGTAGGTTGGTCAATTTCTTATTGACTATCATAGTCAGTGATATTCTAAACAATAACCTAGGCAAAACTAATTTATTTGCCATATAAATTATTTTGCAGGATAATTCAATCTGGATACATTTTTAGGCGAATTATAGGTTCGATTTGAGTTTTAAAATTTGTTTTCAAAAATTATTTTAAATTATTTCTTCGTTTGGTTTTTAAAAGGCATTTGTTTTATGCAGAAAATGATAAAAAGTCAGAACACGAAAGAGGCGTTTCTCTGCATTTTAAAAATATGCCGATCTCTCGATAGTTCGGGAAGTTTTGACATAACATCTGCCGTCTGTCCACAAAAATATCAAAAATTAAAGGTTCGGGACTACCTTTTGCTCGATATTACGATAGATTTCTTTGGCTACTCTTTGACTGACGTTAATATCACGTTTGGTAACCCCTCTATTAGAATGGAAATGACGAAAGAGAGGAGAGGGAGAGAGAGAGAGAGAGAGAGAGAGAGAGAGAGAGAGAGAGAGAGAGAGAGAGAGAGAGAGAGACCTAACTAAAGGCTATGCAGAACACAAATTGTGCGATATATACCGTTTCTGATTAATGCAATACCAGAATCAGATGCCTGTCTAATGCATGTGAAACTTCTCTCCAACTTTCACTCTGTCTCTCATTTTAGTCGATCGATAAATGTTATGCTTCTGTGACCAAAACTTTTTTATATATACCAAGACTTTTATAGCACAACACAAAAGCAAAACTCAATGAATGAGAGAATATATCTTTTGCTCTAAATTTTTCGCTATCATTGACTGTACCTCAACTATCACTCCACTCTATTGTACGCTATGTTTATGTCTTTCTCTGCTCTATATTAAGATTTTTTTTAGTTTTTAAATCATTTTTTCAATTTTTTCATATCAGTCGAGAGATATTGTCTGCGCTTAACACCAGTGAAAACAGGAAGTTATGACGAAATTTGGAGTAGAGCTGAAAAAATATATTTTTCTGTTGATTGAAAATTTTCGGTTCTGTTCATTAAAATTGTATTTCAATTAAAAATATATACTTTTTTACGAAATAATAATTATTTTCTTCACATAAGAGTAGGCATTAGACCCGAAAGACTGCAATGAGTCGACTGTCGACCAATTATTTTCATTTTTGTTTTGAAGGGAAATACCGAACCTCTCGATAATCAATGGAACAGAATTTGATTCATTCGTTTTTAATGAATCTGAAACTTGAAGATCACGTAATTCATCAAAATTTTAAGACTAAAAAACAGTAATTTTGCTCAAAATTCTTAATTAAAACTGAGTTAAGCCAAGATTATAGCAAATCTCTCTCTCTCTCTCTCTCTCTCTCTCTCTCTCTCTCTCTCTCTCTCCCTCCCTCCCTCCCTCCCTCCCTCCCTCTCCTTATTAAATTCTTAACAAGCAAATAATCGATAACTTCAATTCGCATGGTAACAGCCATAATCCTGGTCTTATTTTATTTATATTCATCACAACTAACATGAGATGCAAACAAAAGATTTTCAGTATTTTTAGAAACAAAAGACTTCGTAACGAATAAATAATTTTCAGAATAATGTATACAAAACATAGAGAGAGAGAGAGAAGAACTTCGGGGGGAATAATATAGCAGACAATGTTTGAGTCTTTGGACTCCCTCTCAGTCCGTGAATTCATTAAAATCGATTGGTTTTACTCTCAATCTATTCCTTCATTATATTTATTGGAAATTAATTATTCATTTGATTTAAATAATAAAAGATATGAATAATTGTATGGAAAGTATTGTTTGAATTCTTAGGGAAACGACTAATAGATTGTAGTGTTTTGTTGAGGTATTTGTCGAGTAAGTCGACCATCGCTCGTATAGCCAGTGCGGCCAAACACCAGCTCATAGATATTGAACTCAGCCAACCATAACAAGGACTGCTATGTGTGACGCTTGAAGGCAGCGCACAGGCATACAACAGAGAGGAAAGGCATAGTTTTGAGGAAGGCATAGATGGGGGGAAAGGCATAGCGATTCTATCCAGAGATAGACGATTCTACTACACTCTCACATGTAGTGAACCCCAGCTATACGTTACGCTCAGACCAACAAACATGAGACTAATGTTAAGGGAGAAGAGGAATGTAGACACGAATTGGTCGCTAGTGGTGTGCAACTCGTATAGCGTTATGGCAGTGCCTGTTATCTGCCAGAACACTGTTCCAGTGCTGTTGTGCACTGCCTCAAGGGCTTAGACGATCTCACTTTGGATTTGTCGGAGGCATAGGCAGGTTCAGACTAGTTTTCCTATGGCTGTCCTCTTACGCTCTCTTCAGCTCTACTCCACTCTATAATAAAGCTTAACGTTGTTTAATACATATCTCATTTGTGAATGCAATGCATGTGCTGTGTTTGCAAAGGCATAGAGTGAGAGGCGTGATATCAACTATTGGTTAGGGCTCTCCTCTCGCATACACTTCAAGGCATACACTCTTCTGACGAGAAGTTTTTTTTCTTCTCTTTTTGTTTTTCTCATTTGTTTTGAAGAAAATTATTCGAAAAATATCGTCGAAAGTATTGGATCCGAAAATTTATGTGAAAATCACTTTCGAGAGTCACTACAAACCAAAAAAACGTTAACTTTTTTCTTCTCGATTTGACTCAAATATTGTGTGAAATTCTGTTACTTTTTGGTGAAATTTCATCATTGAATCGACTGTTTGTTTGTTTTGTGTTTTGCTATAAAACTGATTCACTATTTTTTTTTCTTCTGCGGACCGTTTCGTACGGAAAACTCTGAACTAAACACTTGTTTTGTGTCCATAAATGAGTAAAAGAAATCGGAACGAGATTTGGCACAACCGGCCGACAGCACACATATCGTGTTTATATCCGGAGATATTGGCACTGATTTTCGGTTATCTCGATGTCAAAGACAAAGGGAGTGCAGCACAAGTGTGCAGCTCCTGGAGGGACGCCTGTTATCACAAGTCTGTGTGGAAGGGCGTCGAAGCGAAGATTCATCTGAGAGAATGTCATAGATGTGATCCACAAGAAAAATGTGAATTTATTTCTGAAAAATCGCGAAAAATTGATGAAAAACTAAGAAGAATTGAATCCTGTTCGCAACACAAACCACTCTTCCAAAGTCTGGTCAGAAGAGGAATAAAAAAAATTCAGGTCTGTTCCCCAAAACAAATCTCTAAATAATAGAGCTAGGACATACTAGGGCACACTACTAACAAATAAACAAGATCCTCTTTTCACAATCAATATCTTTTTAAGGTATTATTTATGAATAAATAGTAAATCTCAAAAATATTAGACACAGTCCAGTGATTAACATTGGAATCGCATTCATAGTGAGCACTACCGCACCCCCTGTTTATAGTGAAATATCTGAATTGTTGGTCAATTTCTGTCAATAGGGGTCATTTCCATAGATATTGTGAAGAGAGAGGTCCTTTAGTTTTCTAAATTGCATTCAATCCCCAACTCGTAGCTCGAGGTAGACATTGATTGAGCCCAACCTTATTTTATGCCAACATTCCTCTATTTTCGCGGGAATACGGTCTCGAAAAAAGAGACAAAAACAAAAACCAAACGGAAAAATGGGTTTCCATCGAATCTATTGCCAAAAAGAGAGGCCCAGTCTTCAGATTATTATCTGTTGAAACAATATGTTTGTCGACATAAGAGACGAAGAATAAGAGTCAGTCATAGACTGTATACCACTCTCTCTCTCTCTCCCTCTCCCTTCTCATTACAATCGATGTGTGGGTCTTATTCTACTTTCATTGTATAATCTTATGATTGGGTCTCTCTTTTCAGATGATTTCAAACCCTTTTTCGAGAATCTGTGCCATTCTTTTGGTTACAGATATTTATTACTTTAAACCATATTTGGATTACTTGAGTCTAAATTTGAAATTATCAACTGAATGATCAAGATAAAAATCAATGAATAATGAATACGAATATGTCTGTCGAAATGTATGGCATTTTTTAGGTGAAAGAAAAAATTAATGACAAATAAATACGAAAAAAAATGTAGAAATTTCCGTCATAGACAACGAGCTAGCTCATTTTTTCTCTCAATTGATAAACACTGTGGAGCCTAACGTAAACACATTCCTGATATACTGGTCCAGGATTTCTGTGGCAATAAATTGTGTGCCGTTTTTCTGTTTGGCATTTATTTATAATTTATATTTGAAATTAAAGTAATGATAAAATATTTTTATTTCTTTTACTCTTTTTTTTCGTTTCTCTTTAGAGTTTAACCTTAAGTCTGAAGAGAGAAATGTATTATAAGTTTTGAGTTCAAAACACAGGCTTTCAATACGAGTGAAAGAGAAGTGAGAATAACAACAAAAATTAAGAACAAAAAAATAAGTTTTAAAAAAATTCACTCTTTTTTCGAAGCAATACAAATATCAGTCGTGCGATATATACCATACTATATGATAGCGAATTGTATTTTTCTCCCAACTATTTACAGGTTTAGGTCTCTCTCTCTCCCTCCCTCCCTCTCTCTCTCTCCCTCTCCTCCCCTTCCCTCCCCAATGAAAGATGACCAAGAGAGATAAATATTAAACTAAACAATAGATATCTAGAACCGAATAAATCAAATAGAGATTCGATCGGATTATAACCCCATAAATGAGAGGAAAATATGAAGAGTTTTAATAAATTTTGTTTAATATGCATAAAATTCAGTGTCTTTTCTTATCAAAAGTAATGATCATGCTAGATTTTAGTGAAATAATGAGCAGACATTTGAATTATTCACATTTGGCGTTATCTCAAATATTTTTTGTTCAGATAAAATATTGATTGCAAGGCATGCAGTTATTCGCCATCAATATATTCTATCTATTTCTATCTTGGTCATATCTATATTTATTGCTAGTAGTCATACATAAGAAAATGGTTTTTATTTCTCTTTGCGTTCAAAACCAATGCAAAGAAATGAATGGATTTAGTCTTGAGTTTTGATTTTCAATGACATGGACTGTAATTATTGTCTTTCAGAAGAATAGCTAAAACTCAAGAATATATAGACATTAAAAGCAAAACTGATTTCACTATTTGTCGTAAATAACACTTAAAAATAATACTTTCCTCGACTTTGAAGTTAAGATTTTTGAAACTCTGTATAGAAAATAACTCATTGATTATGAGTTGAATACATGAGTTTTCGATCAATTTTTCCATTATTTTAATGCATTTCTTTCGTTAACGAAAAATATATACATTTTTTTTTTCTTTAAAAATCTGAAACTTTGAGGAAAATATCGGAAAAAATATATTTCGAAATATTTATAATTTGTTTTCGTTTTCTAAACAGTTGTTAAGCATTCGGCGATCGGTTCGCGGAGTGATTAATGGAGTGCCAAACCTGGAGAGTCTTAATCTGATCGGTTGCTATAATCTAACCGATGAATGGCTGGGCAATGCTCTCACCCAAACTGTCGACACATTAGTTGACCTGAACTTATCGATGTGTAAACCAATTACGGACAGCAGTCTCAGCAAAATATCAGAATTTTTGACAAACTTAGAGACACTTGATTTGAGCGGTTGTTCCAATATAACGAACAATGGCCTGTATATGCTGTCCTGGGAACTCAAACGACTCAAGTACCTCAACCTTAGGAGCTGTCGGCACATATCGGACACAGGTATCGGTCACATCGCCGGCCAGACCCCAGAGACCGAGGAACTGAATGCCGGTCTCCTATCGCTTGAGTTCTTAGGACTTCAAGACTGTCAGAAGATCAGCGACGAAGCGCTCCGACATATCTCCACAAAACTAAATCAATTGAAATCAATAAACCTTTCCTTTTGTTCGTCGATAACCGACTTCGGACTGAAGTACTTGTCCTCAATGTCTAACTTAAGGGAAATCAATCTGAGGTCGTGCGACAACATATCGGACACGGGTTTGGCGCACCTGAGCGAAGGCACAGCCAAAAAGCTACAGGTGTTGGACGTGTCGTTCAGCAGTGATAAGATCGGTGACCAGGGATTAGTGCATATCTCACAAAAACTGGTTCACCTGAAGAGCCTGAGTCTAAACGCGTGCTCTGGCGTTACTGACGAGGGTCTGATCAAAATATCCCGTTCCCTGACGGGCCTCAAAGTTCTCAATTTAGGCCAATGTAATAAGATTACGGACAAAGGCCTGTGCGCTGTCGGACAACATTTAGTCAACTTAACAAACATTGATCTCTACGGCTGTTCCCTCATAACGACTGTAGGTCTTGAAAAGGTCCTCCAATTACCGAATCTCAACCTAAACCTAAAGTTATGGCAAAAACATCAAATCGGCCATCAGTTGAAAGAGTGCTAATTGACAATTGATTGCAGGATAAAACTTGTCGCTAACGACTGTCTGCAAAAATTCAAATGTCCTTGCTCACGCCATTATGTTGCAAACGAAGGCACTCTTTTTATTGCAATCATTTTAAAGAGAGTGTTATTGAGAGACAACTTCTATATTATATATAATTATTTGAAGAAAAAATAGATTTAATGATAAATTGTCCTTGCTGGCCAATAGCAATTGACCAAGTCAAGTCCACATAACTCACGCCATCTCCAGACTCAAAGTTATCGAGCAATTATTTTTTGTGCTCGAATTTGTAGCCAAAACTATAAAAACGTTATTCAAATAAAAAGAGCTAGCAACTTATTATTTTTACAAGTTGCAAATAGGGCAATAAACGAGCTAAATCAACATTTAAAGTTAGCATGATCATTGCAATTGAAATCTAAAGCGGCTCAACAGCGAAATCGATATTTGATTCCCGAGGAAAGACTTTTCGCAAACATTTTTAACGTTACGACTGATTATCTATTTTTCTCACAGATATGTCTCAGATATGTCTCATTTGTTTCGTAAGTAAATAAACAAATGTTTTTGTTTTTAATTATATTATTATTATTATTGAGAAATCAAATGCAATATAGAGTTAAATAAAGTAATGTTTGTATGAAATGTAATTTTTTGACTCAAATTAATGGAATAATTAATAAATAAATTGATTTATAAATAAATATTTTGAATTAATTTTTCGTCTCTCAAATGAAAAACGGGTCCGACTGTAGTCGTCTGCTCCTATCGTTATATCGCTGTTGAAAAAACTATGAACTGGAGTTATTCAGGTGAGTTTCGACAGCATTTCAACAAATCAACTAGGTAGAGAAAAGCATTCTCTATGGTTCCCCCTTCAGTTTTGAGGTGAATTTCTTGGATCAAAGAATATCTGTGACAATAGGGAAGGCATTGGCGCCTCTCCTCTCTTCTCATTTCTTCGCTCTGTGTTCTGTCCCTATATAAGAAGAGCGACAGAGGGGTCGCACAGTCACTATAAAATCGGTATTGTATTTGAACACAACCGTAGAGAACGTGAATAGAATGAGTCAAACAAAGAGAAGAAAATCCATTTCCTAGAAGTTTGGCATAAATCTCAAGAAACAGAGATATAACTTATTTAATGCATTTCAATATATATGACTACAAATGAAATGTAGAAACACTGAGAAAAATAGTCTCTCTCTCTCTCTCTCTCTCTCTCTCTCTCTCTCTCTCTCTCTCTTTCCCTCTCTCCTTCGTTAGTGAAAATAGTGATAATGATTGGAAGTGTTGCAAAGTTTTCAATTAACGCTTTTGAATGACTGAATGCATTAATATTGTCGTTCGGTATTGAATAGGAATTTCCTGCACTAGACTCGACTTCTGTCACATTTCTTAGACATCGAGCGAACAGATGTGAGTTCGCTATAAATGTCACATCAATTTTGTTATCACTGTTTAGCCCATTAGTGATACTATTTTAGAGACTTTTTGAGGGGATGTCAACGATGGCATTCATGTGATTGAAGTGGTGGTGAGCGCCAAAAAACAGATCACTTTCTTAGTTTAGTTTATAAAAAGTTTCCGGAGTTTCACAAAGTTTTGCTTTTCTCTAATTAATCATTGCTTTCACCGCTTCTTAGCGTTTATTTTGCTTAATATTTAACTCATTTGTGATCTTCTAAAAGAATTTATTGACTTAAATCATATATTGCTGTCTGTCCTATCATTTCAGTGCCTTCTCTACTAATTAACTGAAAAAAAAAGTTAAAATGACTTTAAGTCAATGAAATAATAATCTATAAATCTGGGAATTTCTGGGAATTTTTCAGTCAATGACAACTATTTCTCAGATAATTTTAGATAAGAAAGTAATTCATTGATTTTTTTATTCGCAATTAAAAACATATTTATTAAGAAAATATTTTGATACCAACACATAAGTGGTCTATACAATGATCTTGATTGTTTTTTATTGGTTTATAATTTAGATACTAAAAGTCAGAATATTTTATTTTATTAAATTAATTCAATTGAAAGACTGTTAAATGATTTTTGATTCAAAATTTCAGTTGTAGTAGAGCTGAAAGGAGCCCCTCTGAGAGGGTTGCCTTCGTTTATTCTTTCCAATCGGTTCATCAGTTTTGATATCCAGATGTCTGAGGGATTCAATTGCTTAGTGAGAGATCACATCCTTGGATACCATTTGCTAAACGTTTGATTGTAAAGCAATTTAACCTAAAATTCATATCAAAATATAAGTAGTTTTTATCAAATTAAAGTTGCTCGACAAATTCAAAATAAGAAAGCATTAGCTTGATTATTTCAGCATAAAGATATGGTTGAAGATTTTATATCGAAAAATGAAATCAAATAACGATTTCGTAATAATTTTTCATTTAATATGAAGTTAGCTTGCTAATTTTATTTCAATTTGCCATAAAGTCTCCCATAACATCACAAATAATGAGAAGCTTTCAGATGGTAATTATTCAAATTAAAAGGTGTAAGTATCTTGGTGACTGTAAAAAGTATACGAATCAAATTGATTCAGGGACAACTATGAACCACTTTCCAAGATTCAAAAGACATTTGAAGCAATCGATCATAATTTCAAACAATCATTAGACTCGACGGACAGGACTTTTTCCGTTTTCAGATCTAATCCTTAAGATTTGAATCGATTTTTAAGTGCTGTTCCTCTCATTCGGTGATCTGACCATCAATGGCAGTGTAGTTAAGCACAGGTATTATTTCTATTGGAAATTGTGAATGTATTTTATTATTCATTCAAATATAATACAATATTTGTGTGAAACTGAAATGTGTCCCCAGGGCTCATGTTTTTCAACTGTAGATCATTTAAAATGTTTTTTGTATTATGACTTTATTTGAAAAAAATAAAACATTTGTACTACTATTTTAACAAAACATAATTCAGCGTTTCTTTACGTGACTGTAGTGACTGTTGTGACTCTTTTGACTGTTTTTTGAGTTGTATTTACGAAAAAGAGATATATAGCTGTCTATAGCTATGTATAGCTATGTATAGCTTCTGTAGAACTTATTCTTAAAATTGAGTTTAACTGGAATTTTGCTGAATTCACATGAATTTGGGGCCAAACAAAAGTTTGTATATATTGTGTTCATTCTCTTTCTTATTCTCTTTTGATAATCATTTTCTTGAAATACCTGCACAACTCACTCACGAAATACCAAAAATTTCTTTTGATGTAAAACTTAAGGTTTACACGAATGCAAACTTTTCTTCTTATTTTGAATTTGGGTACTGTTTATGCAAGAGCTAAGTAATGCCCTCCTCTGCAACTTTTGAGATCGGGAGTGGTTTTACTGACAGTTGATATATGATGCAAAGCGAGTACAGCATATCCGGGTGAAGACCATCCATAGAAATTGAAGATCTGAGAGAGATGTTCCTCCTCTTTAAAGTCGACTAACCATTAGAGCGTTTATTTATTATAAATTATCATTTATTGGAAACAAAAAATTCTTCTCAACATTAACTCATGTATTGCTTTCATTTATATTTCTTTAGTTTCTGTTTCTCTCCCTCTCTTCTCTCTCTCCCACAATACCGGATAATAAACCCAAACCAAACTCCAATTCATTCAAACCACGTATTTGCAAGATCCATCAAAAACCTGCACCTTTTGAGAAAATATCAAAAATACAAAATATAATGATATCAAACATTTTTTAACGAAAATTTTTGCCACGAATTTCACGTAAAAATATTTTTGAATTTGTTATAAAAAAAATTATATAAAATATAGACTCAAACCTATAGATACTTGAAAATCATGTGTCATGTGATTCAAAACTTGATTTCAAGCATTTTTTTTATTCGTATTTTTATTTTCAGACTTTTTTGTTGATCACATTTTGCATATGAAGTCAGCCCCGGAGCTGATCTCTGTTGCGTGTCTACACTGTCCACAAATAGAGCTAAAGTTGATCTCAGTTTTGGCTCCAAATCACTGATCCGTTGCCGACTTATTTAAAAATAGTATTTTAAAACTACAGCTGAACTGAACTCTTCTGAGGCTAACGTTTTTGTTGAAGAATATCAAAAACATCTGTACTTTCAATATAAGGAATATTATGTTTTAATTAAGATTTCATTATTGGCCGCAAACTTATGTCTATATTTTGAAGAAGAGATATAACTATCAATCGTTTTAATGAAAGTTTAAATTAAATATTTTTTTTCCTCAAAAAAATTTCATTAAGTTTTCCTTTTTTTCAGATAAATATAAAAAGTGTTTTGTATTCAAAGTTTGTCCAAAATTTTTCATTTGAAACCCAAAAAATAGAGGTATAGAACATATGATTAAAGAAATATTTCAATTTTAGGTCACAAACAGATATTTTCAATCGATTTCCTAATCCATAGCAAACATATTGACTGAAAATATGGAAATTTTTATTTTAAATGAATTGAAGAAAATATTAAAAACAAAAGAATTTACGAAATTCTCTGATTATGACTCTTCTCTGTTAAATCAAATCATTCGATAAATATATTGAAATTTCATTTAAGGAAAAAATAGGTAAAAAAATTAAAGTATTAATGATTTGAATTTAAATATAGTGTTTTGCCAGTACTTGACTTAACTTGTTTTGTAACTTTTGAAGTGTGAGCACTATTTTCTGCATTCATTCACATTATGTAATGATAGGGAAATTCAAGTTTGAATTGAACTCAAATAATAAATGACATAATTCTAGGAATCAAACCTAAAAAATAGTTTATTCTCACGGATTGAATGGAAAAACTCTGTTATTTATCATAGAATAAACTAAAAATTATCTTGCTACAAACAAATGAAACATTCAAGATGAATTTTAAAAATAAAACACATTTAGAAGGAATTGCTTGTTTATATTTGTTTATATGTTTTCATTTGACCCAGAATGAAGAAATGTAAAAATATGAACTTGTTATAATTTTGGGATAAGTTAGTGAGTTTTCATGCGTTCACTGATTAATTAGTAATTTTTACATTAAGAATAAATTTAAAACCGTATGAATCCGGGTATAAATGGAATGAATGATGAAGAAGACCAAGGATATTTTTATATGTGTTAAACAAATGGATAGATTCTTAACTTTGAAAAAATGAAAATCTGAACAAATGGTGTCTTTCGTAATATATGAGAACCAATTGATCGACTCTTATGTCTGAGCTATTCATTTGTCAGACTATTATTGAACCGCAAATTACCTCGATATAGGGTTTGATAACAGATTAAAATCATTTATTAAACAATTACTTAATTTAATTATATATTTTCCATCTAAATATCGAATCTAATGACTAATATTAAGACCCGAATCATAACATTATTAAAGATATAATTGTTTAAACATTGAATAGGAGTTTAGGCTTTGAATCAATTTTATTTTGAATAACTTAAAGATGCGATCGATTGGAAGCTAAAATCATGGGATTACTATCGATGTGCAATTTATTTAACTAGAACATATTATGGAAAGTGTCATAATTGAATTATTGACTTTTATTTTTCATTGATTCAATAGATTTTTATCTAAAATAAATTAGCATTTCATCGATAATTAAGTTTTGATTCACATAAAATAGCATCCAAATTTAATGCCTTGCTCATTATGCTATGCTCATTTATATTTAAAAATTCATGTAATCAAAGAAAACTAAAATCTAAAAATTTGTTTCAAGAATTTTCTATATTGATTGGGAAATGAATGCTGACTGGAAATGATATAAGATTGAGGTTGGTCATTTGAACGCAAACTGTTTTGATTAGAAGCCATGTTTTGAATATTAAGGAAAGTTTTTTCAACAATTTTGTTCATCTTTTGATTTGATATTAAATATCATTCAAAGTGTTTATACATTTATTTTTGAGGAAACTTTTTTGTGAAACGAGTGAAACAGCGATTACTTATTCCTCTGATATATTAACAAAACATGAATTTAAATCGTGTAATGTTTGATAACTTGTTATTATATTCGAATTCAAATTCAAAATAAGAATAAATAAAGAATTAATACAAAAAAGAAAAAAAGATTTTGCGTTAAATTTTATTGGATTTTATTTTCTTTGAATTTTTTGTTTATATCTCATAAAGAAAACAATTTCTAAAGAGTCTTATCATATGTTATAACTATTTCTCTCAATTCAGTCAAACATTTCTTTATTATAACCTTTTTTATACACTTCGAGTCGATTGAAAATACTTATTTGCAAACAAGAATCTAGGAAAACATCCAGCAACAATGTTCAATGTAATGTATTAACCATATTTGCATCTCTACTAATAATTCGAATGTTTGGGAAAATTGTATATAATTTCAAAGTATTCAAATTGATCAAGGCATAATACATGTTTGTGGAAAAGTCAACAAGTTATTTGATTACATTGTTGATTCAAAAAACAATAGAGAAAATTAATGTTTTTACATAACTGTCATTAATATTAAGGTTTTTGTTGAGTAAGCGATCAAATGCTTGAATCGGTTTTTCATACTTTTCATTTCAAAAACGATTCGATCGTTTTATGCGATATATTTGTTAAACAAAATGACCAAACATTAAGTTTTATTATTCCTACCACTACTGGACCCGCATTTAATGTTTTCATTCCTCTGAAAACATAACTAATATATCAATATTTATTGTGGTTTATAAGTAGATTCAAAATTATGTTTTATTCGTGTTTTACTTCAAATCAATAAAATATCGTTTTGTATGCATTTAAATGAGAATTTGATGTCTCTCTGGCGTGAGATCACAACCAATAGTAAAATATTTTCTATAATAAGAAAACTTCAAATTTTCTTATATCTTATCAAATCAATTGATTTTTAGTAATATTTGAAATAAATAAATAAATCTTCAATTCATTTATTCGACTGAAAAATACCTAAATTTTAAAAACAATCACTTTTTTGAATGAATTTCTTATTTCAATAATAGAGAGATGAGTTAAATCGTCAATCAGTCGGAAGATTAGATGAAAAGATCCGATTTTTGTTTAGAAATAAATCAAATTTATTATCAATTGTTTGAATAAATGAATTCATTTATTGTTTTGTTTTGAATTTATTTTTATATAATAAGATCGGATATGAAGTCATTTAATACAAAGAATCTCTTCAGTGTTGTAACAAAAATAAGTGTATATTGAGATAAGAATCAAATGGTTGATGAAAAATGAGCAATGAGCAATGAGCAAGTACAATCTAACAGCACAATCAGACTTTAACATCAATTCATTCAACATTTAAAGGAAATCTTTGAACCAACAAATAGCGAAGCAATGAATAAATTCTAAGATAACAAATAAGTTCATAAAGAGATTGAGCATGGACAATATTGTGAATGACTTCAGAGATTGCAAATCTCTTCAATCAATTAACACAATATTTCTATTAAAATCTTTTTAGTGGAAAGTTATGCAAATCTTTCTAAAAATAGTCCTCAAAATTAATTCTAATATTTTTTATGAAATGATTTTTCATTTTAATATAAATCAATTGTTTTATAAAATTGATTTAAATCGAAAAAGTCTGTAAATATTGAGCTTAAAATTGAAAGTAATATTTGTTTTTGAAAATCCATTGAAATATTTTGTAAAAAACATTGGAAATGAATGTTACGATCATTTACTGAAACATTTGAGCTGTTTATGTATGCAATCATAAAATCAATTATTGTTTTCAGTGATTTAGGATTAGGTATATATGAAGTATTGGCCGCAATATACGGTTAAGAGGAACGCCATATATGTGCACTTGCAAAATGTTTCCTCAATGATAATTCTCACGCTAACCCATTAGTTGAACCTGTATTACAGTATTACAGACTCTTATATTCAGTATTTTTTGTTTTTCGCACATTTTTTATAATTTTTATTTTCATTTAAATACGAGAAAAAAAACCAAACCATTTGAAAATCGAATTAAAATTTTCAATTCAATCTAGATCATCTAAATTTTTGTTGTTGTAATTTTGTCTTACATTATATGTCTTACCAAATGACTTAACCATTGATTTAGTGAACAATGACTGATAAATAAGAGTTGTGGTCATTTTCTGTCTCTTAAAATTGAAGTTACGTTGAGCTAAATGCTGGGATACGGTTGGGTTATCCGAGTGCACAACTGAATCCAATTGATTGCATGTCTTTTAAATGACACTCAAAATCATTGCAAAAAACCAATTGAAACAATTGACTGAAGAAAAGCTTCATTTCAATTGTTTGTACCCAAAAGGCTTAATATGAACCAAAACTGACCGATTGGGTCATTTTTGAATCCGCCTCAGAATCGTGCAGAAGAAGTAGGCCTTTCTTCACAATAATCAGATGAAAAGCGGAAAAAATTACGACTTTTGATTTGAGAGGAACACCATTTTGTTGAGATTTTCGGTAATTTTAAACCAAAATTTGAATTTATATAAAACTATTGACAAATATATCGAATCATACAAAAAACAATTCAAATAATATTTTGAAAATATCAAAAACTGAATTTTTTTTGTTTATTTCCAAATTGAATTATATTACACTATTTGATCAACCTTGGTTAAACTTATCAACTTGTCCAATTAGAGTTAATGTAAGAAATATTAAAATTTCATTAATAAATCTCAAGTTTGATGAAAAACGAATTATTAATCAACGTTTCACATAATTATCTGCTGAATATTGAAATATTGTTGGTTTTTACCTCAAAATAATTATTTATAATATTATTCTCATTATATAAAAATGGGTGAAATCTATATTTATTTTTATGCAATTTTATAAACATTTGAATCAAATAAGTATTTGAATTAAAAATAAAATGATATCAATAATAACAGAATTGAACTTATATTCAGTTATTTTATTTTTTGATATGAAATTCATTTTATATTAAATTTCGATTACAGTAATATATTAATCAATATTAATGTGATTTAATCAATATTTTGTTTTCAATAACTTTTGAAATCCTGGAGAATTTAATCAAAAATTCAAAATATTTGAATAATAAACAAAATTGTCTCAGTTTGCGATCAGTTTCCAGTTTTACCTGTAATTAATTTGAGCATAACTTCAAAAAAAAAACGATTAAGATATTGAATTATTTCATCTAAAATTGAGTTGAGATCTACTATCAATAATCTTGGTAAATGCCAATCCCTATTACAAGATCTTGAAACAAGTCTCCCTGAGTTGTTTGACTGACTTTTTATCTGATAGGCCTTTTCCTACACTAACCGGAGTTGACTTTGATTTCATTTTACAATCAATCGATGTTTTGACGAAAGTTTTATTGATTTTTCAATTTCTAATCAAATTTGACGAAATCCTCTCTCAATGACATAAAAATATTCATTTAATTAAATCATAATTTATTTGACGTCTTTTCTCAACATATTTGCATTTCTGTCATATCTTTTCATAAATTTAGAAAAAAAAAATTATTTGAAATATTAGGTAAAGACTGAAAGAAAAATCGAAACAATTTTTAAGTAAAGTATTTATAATCAATTTAAGAGACAAAAGTGTTTTGTCAGAAATACTTAAGAAATTGTTTCGTCAAAAGTTTACTTTTCATAACTGACTGTAGTTTTTATGGAAAGAAAAACTTAAAAACTAATGTATTTTATCGAAAAGAAATAATTTAGTGTTTATTCCCATTGAAAGTGAAAGTAGAACATTACGAACACCACATACTGAAGGCACTGGTGCTCACACATGAACTCAACTCAAGTTTTTCCTTTCCTGATAAAAAGTGCTGTCGTTCCTGTCGTTCCGCTATTGAACTGGACTGAAAAGTTGCCGCTCCAGAAGAAAAAAAATTATCCGCATTTGAAAAAAGGAAAGCAATTTTTTTTATTGTATTTTCACTTAAGTCTTAACCAAAGCTCAAGTATTGTAAGTATTGGTGACTTGTTTTGTGTTCACTTCAAAATCTAGTCATTCGTATCGACGCATGCATTTTCTTCCCCGTTGTTGTTGTTGTTGTTATTGCTGTTCACTAAAAAAAAATAAGAATAACTACTGACTCGTAACCGACGGCTGACCCAATTGTTATCTGCATATTATTAGTGAATAATTTTATCCGAAAATGAATAGAAAAGTATCGAATTTATGCATAAATTTTAAATACAGTCTAAACTTGTCGTCAAACCATATATTCTTAAAATTCAATTTTCAATTCAATCGACAGTCTTATAGATCTGAAGAATCATAGAATAGAATGTCTTTGAATAATATGTAATCTATTTTAAAGTTTAGCCATACAGTGGTCAAGAGTATATATTTTAAGTAAAGATCAATTGAAATTCGAACACAATATTTATGAACCATGTCCAAAATTGACTAGGTCAATTGAAAAGAGAGCAAGATTTTAATGGTCTAATAGTATCGGAAAACTATTGGAGTGAATACATTGAAAGTTATTATGAGATATAAATTGAATGAATTCTCTCCTATTCTTTGAAATCATTTACAACATTAATAAAAGTATTCTGATATCTGTCTCTTTATTTTTCACTCCTATCTCTGTCTCTCTGGTTGTGATGGCTGTGCCTTGTCTTAACTGAGTTGAGAGTATTGTTGGTACGGGTAATGATAGGGCGCTCCGATTGACACTCATATGGATTGTTTGCAGCGATGCGAAGAGAATTAACAATTTTATGGTCACCAAAACACGGACTGTTCCTATGCTATATCAAAAGCATCGATATCTATTTCGACGGCACTGGTAGTCTCTCTGGATGTGATGCTTGAGTTTGACTTCGCTCTATACTCTATGTGCTGTGCCAGAGGGTGTGTCGGCAACAGTCACTTCACGTACAGTATCTATGATTTCGCAAAATGTAGTCAATAGTGAACTGGTGTTGGAGTCTATGCTAAAAGACATTTGAGGCATAGAGAGGCTCGGATTCACATTTTAGAGATGACTGAATCATATAATAGTAGGTTTGACTCGAGCTATGCTGAGCTATGCTTCCAGACTTCCATTAGGCATTAGTGCTTACATCCCCTTACAGTTTGCAAAAGGGTTTCATATATGCGATGCCTCACAACTGACAGTACAGTATATAAGTGAACAGAGAATGCATTAGTCTATAGACTATTGATGTGCTCTTGTTTTCCAGAATAGACACTATTATAGAACAACTGACTTATAGAACCGATGGCTGATTGAGAGCCGAGTCCTGCACTTCAATAAACATATTGATGATGAAGTGAAACAGTGGATAGACAGTGGAGAGAAGAGAGCACAGCACAAACAAACAGCGCCGAAATCAAGGAAAGGGAGCATCGCTTTATATCAGACCCATAATTTGAACGAAGACGGCGTCTATAGTTTTTTTTTTACTTGTTTCTGCTGCAAATGCCTGTCGACCCCCATTCTATACGTTTGTTAGCCTCCCCTCCCATATTCGCTTCTGTCTTTGCGAGTCTTTGCGAGTCAGAGCAGTTTTCAGGCATATTCTCGTCTCATATACGGTCAGTGAGGCGCCGAACCGGTAAGAATGGGCCATAATTATTACGTTTGTACTTTCTCTCGGGGCTCTAAATGTTGAAACTCATGTGAAAGTATACCTTTGCTTAGATTCGCAAACTTTATCATCAAACCAAATGCCTTCCTCTCAGTCCAATATCATTGCTATTAATAATGTTTTAAACCATAACTTATAGCTTAGACTTCAGTATACGACTTGTTTCAGAAGATT
Organism: Tectocepheus velatus; assembly: GCA_034700625.1. NCBI lineage: Eukaryota > Metazoa > Arthropoda > Arachnida > Sarcoptiformes > Tectocepheidae > Tectocepheus > Tectocepheus velatus. The sequence goes on from JAQIXV010000128.1 coordinate 54,765, forward strand.
TCTCAAAACCCCAAAAAACTATCACAGGTTTCAAACTAAACAGAACTCATCTATAGTTCATCAGTCAATCCACTATCAAAACAATGACTAAAGACTTCAAGATTTCAGATATGATTTCATATCTTAATATCTATAGCTTTGGAAACGAATCGAAACTTTCATTAAATATGTTTTGAATGAAATTTTCCCTGAATTTATTCACATATAGGAAAGGGATAGGAAAGGGATAATTTGAGAAATGTTTCATTGAAAACATTTTATATCTGATCTAAGATTTCGAAACTTTTCGAATGATTAATGAAAGTATAATCCATCAAAAGTTTCAAAGGATTTACATTAAAATCAATGCTTTTATCAAAAATCATTTTATCGATTTCCCAGCAAAACAAAAAAGAAATGATTTATACATTTTATGTAAATTTTATTTCAAAAGTAAACGTTTTTTTCAAACTTCAATGACTTAATATCGAATGAATTTTTCTCTCTATATAGCAAATAGCATAATAGCAAGGTGACTATTTTTGCACAATTATTTTATTGTTTTTAAGTATTGATTGATTGAAATATATGTCAAAGTTTTCAAAATTGATTAAGTTTTAATTTGAATGCCAAATGATCTTAAAGAATACTTGATGAATTTTTTTTCAACGTATGCCTGATGTATTTTGTGCCTTTTGTGATTTACCTTGATTAATATGAACCCGAACTCAAACAGAAAGAATATAAATTTTTAGGCATTTTATGTAAACTAAACAAAACATTGATGAGAAGTGAAATCAATGAACATGCCATTATCGGAAGTGGCCATTATAGTAATGTTGATGGTCATCTACATGGTGCTACATGGTCAGTTTGGTTGACAATATAATGCAAGTATTGATAAGTAATTCTGGTATATATGTAAACAGAGAGACAATAACTGGAATTCATATAAATTAGAAATTGCATTATTAACGAAGTAGTAATATGTATGCAAAGAATAACCCTGGTCTTTAACGCCTCTGCATGGCACGAATCTTTGTAACTCATAATTGATAATACGTTGTATTAATGCCGATTTTTCGTGCAGAGGACTCAGTCCTCTCTGAATAAGTTAATATTATTGAACAAAAGCATTGGTTTTGATCTAAACTTTTTTATATGGGTTACAAAATGTGCTCAAATACTCTCGTTATGGTGAGGCGTCGCTCCGCTTACGTGAATTGGATGTACTCTGAATCAAAATTAATGGCAGTCCCCAGTGAGACATTAGTGCCACAGCGCCGACAATATCTGAATATAATACAATATAATACACGTGCAGTCGATTGGAGTCTATTCCAGTCTTTTCACAATTGCATTCTCTCTCTCTTTTTAAGGCTAACAGTGCTATGGCTTGTGCTATGGCTTGTGCTATGGCTATGGCTTTGCATACGTCCACTAAATGAATGAATTATTTTTCTATTTTGGATTTCAGCCCACAATTGAGATATGTTTTGCTAATCTTTTCACTTCTCAACTGTTCCTCTATTCGAGTGCTAGAGTTGTGTCTGCGCTCTCTTCAGTCGACTTTGACTGATATGATGTGTGATGTGGTCGAAACATATTCGATATTTGTTAAAAAAGGAACCCCAGAGTGTCCGACCCCACCCATCACATGCGCTCGACCAACGTTTAGGGTAACGCAAAAGTCAATACCACATCGGACTACACGCGCCCTGTTTTGTGCCTTACATTAACAGCTCTTAGAAGTCAATCGTTAAATACGAAAAAAATGCAAATCTCTTATAATTTTCACTAAAATATGAAATAAACGCAAAAACTCTGAGAATTGCCAAACAATAGAAGAAAGAGTGAAAAGAGAGGAAAGAATCGACATTAAACTCAATCCATTCAATGGACTCAAGCCTTCACTGAATAAACAGTTTTATGTTTTTTAAAGAGAGAAAAAAATGAAGAAAAATGTTTCTAATACTCACTCATTGTTTTCCGCGGATATTGTGTCAAAAACGAGGCAATTGTTGATCACATTATCAATGGATTGGATGCTTTCAGATATGAAGTCAATGATAAACTAAATTGAAGAACATTTTGCACAACAGATCGAACTTCTATTACAAGATATACCAACGATGTAGTGGATGTGCCGGTTGTTTGGCTCAATGCTCACAAGTATTGAGAAGTATTAAGTTTGCGCTGCTTTGACTCAAACTAAATAACAGGTCCTTCACATCAATTGAAGACTTCTTTGAAGAATAATTAACATAATTTGACTCATTTCAGAGCAATTCCATACAATACTTACAATATAACTACAAATTAGAAGAACTCTTATATTAAACCACTATTATTACAGAAACAGAACTCAAATTATAGAACTTTACTCTATTATAAATGAGTGCTGAACAGCACATGAACAGGTCTGGGCTCACGATACCACTCAAATCAACATATATTGGATATCACTTCAGACAAACTCATTATTCTCTTAATGTTGAATCAGATCCTTTCCATTCTCAATAAGTTCTTGATTTTTGTTGAAACACATCTCTAATAATGTCTTTCAAGCGTTAAAATTGTTTGAATCCAAATAAAAATATTTTTCTTTTTTTTTGAATAAAAGATGTTTTTCTTAATTATTATTGTTTTGAATGTGTTTTCGCTTTGACTTTCATCTAAATTGAAAGGCATTGCGATACTAACATTTACATCAAGAGTTAATTCACATTTTTTGGGAAAATGTGCATTTATATCAGAATTGGATGTTTTTAAGAAAATTCACTTATCTATCTCATTCTTTCTGAATTTAGTCTGTCATTCATTTATGTCTTTTGATAAGAATTTAAATTCCTTCAAATTTATACAAATGTTTAATTGGCTTCAATTCGGTCAGAAATTCATCGAATAAACTATTTTTACTCTATTATAGTAATGAAAATCACAAAAAAATAGATAAAATGAAAAATATCTATCGAATTATCTCTTTGTTTGGAAAATGTCCACATATCACTCAAGGCTTATAGAGATAAGCTCATATCACAATGAAAAACCAAGCTCAACTGAGTTCTTATTTTCCTTAATGATTTTGTTTTTGGTTTTTTTTGCTAAGATTTGAAATGAGTTTAAAACCAAGAATTAGTGTTCAAAGGAATGAATCGATTTGTGAAATCCGGAAACATTTTATTGGATGTAAATAAATATTTTTAATTTGAAAAACATTTAATTTTATTAATGAGTGATAATAATAATAATTTGGATGAACACGATTATTTATATTTATATATATTCATATATACATAAAGACAATTTGTTTTTTTTTATACAAAAGGAGATTTCAAATTAAGACAAATTATACTAAAGATAAAACGCTCGCAACTCAAAGGCCGGACGCCAGCGCTCACAATGATATGAATAGAGCTCAACAAATGAGCGCTGAGTGACCAGACCTGTCGGAAACGGCGCTTCTGAGAGTTTCCTTCCCGTTTGGCCTCACGTCTCAACACGTTTTTCAAAACATTTTGTGAACAGTCTTTGAATGTATTGTTTGATAATATAATTCAAAAGAATATAATCGAGTAATTCATTCATCACTGAATCACAGATCAATAATTTGTTATAGAGTTTGGTTTTCATTACTTATTAATTAGTTATGTGAGCAGTTGTTGGTTCATAGCCGGGTCGTGCTGGTGGTGATACCAAGAGTATTGCGGGATATAACTATTACTCATGGCCTGAGCCTTAGCCGAACCCATATCCCAGGCAGTAATGGGCGGACTCATTGCTGGCGGACTTACAGCATTTGCAATCGATGAATTACTGCCCGGCACTGGAGTACCACCCGGTCCCACAGATAATAGTGGCGGCGGAGGGCCTACACTCGGAGGTGAATGAGTTTCCGGTGTCTCCGGAGGTGTTTGAGGTGTAGATGCGGCGGTCGGTGGACCTAATGATGTCCCCGTATTTGTAGAAGAGTTTCCGCTCTGAGTATTACCGCTTTGGCCTCCAGGAGGCGGTGGACCGCCGCCTGACTGCTGAGCCTTAAGCATCTTCTTGTATTTACTTCTCCGGTTCTGAAACCAGATTTTAACCTAAAATATAGATTTCAAATCATTTATCAGTCTTTTTGTCGTTTGTTTTGAAGAAAATAATGAAAAAAGTTTTGTTTAAAATGAAATTTAAATAAAATATTAGAAAATCTTTTGAAACTCAGAGAATATAAAATTGATTTGATTTTTAGGTTTACTTTGACTAAAGATTATGTTTTAGAAAATTAAATAATTTATTCATAAATTGATTTTGGAGAAGAAAAGTGAGTTCAACACATTTTAATAATAATAATAACTATGTATTGAATAACATGAAAGTAATGGCATTCTTAACGCTCATTACGATCGTAGGCTTTACTCTCAAATCAAAGCCTTAATTGTTTAAATACAGGTTTTCTCAGTATTTATCAATAAATGTCTATATATTTTAGATAAAAAGCATATAATAATAATATGACTGATTCATTGGATTGAGAAATAAGTTTGAAATCAATGGATTTCGGTTTTAATTATCAAGTATTTCATATTAATGATCAAATTAATCGACTCTAAGTGACTATTAATTGTTTAAATACAGAGCACTTAAAACAACAATTAAAATGTTATATAAATTGTATAACTTATTAATGAATATAATAATAATTTGTTTTATCAAAGCATTTCATATATTTAGAGCTATCGCTGATATTTATGTCACATATTAAACACATTTATCCAAACAATTTTGAAACTCGTGTTACTCTTACTCTTCTGTTCACTTCATTGTAATGCAATTATAGTGAAAGTGAAGATAAAATCAAACATTGATTCAATCAATTTGTTGACAAATCATTTGGTTTATTGTTATTCAAATGATTTAAGACCTAAAAGTGACTTAATTTGAATTACTTTCGTATTGTTTTTTAGTGCATTAATCCTGACTATAGTGGGTATTCTGAGAGCAACAAAAAAAGTGAAACCGGTATCAGAGATAGACTCAGATATACTCAGATAGACTGGCCTTAGATATAAGCTATAGATATATAGCCCTCTCGATATCTAAGTGTATAACAAAGATATTGTGAGGTTTGAAACCAAGGAAAACATGCTCTCGAATGGGAGGAAACCTGAATCTTATTTTTTACATCGAATAGTAATGATAATGACGACGATGGCGATGATGATGATGATGGCGTCTATAGAAAAATGCCCTGGGCAATAGTACTAGCTCTGCGTTATATTATTTTTGGGCACATGAACACCACTTCTCGCAATAGAAGAACATTAGAGCTGTTCTGAGCTCAAGAACACAAGAGCACAGCACAAGGCTGTTAATGTCTTTTGCAGCTCTTAATGTACTTTATGACCTTCGGCTCAGCATTTTTTTGATCACAACTCAGACTCTATTCTAACTTTTCATAGATTCTAATCGAGAATATCAATAGATATGTTATTAATGTATACAATAATAATGGTTTTAATGAGATAGCGATAGTGTGTCCACAAACACAGTGCCATTATTTTAAGACAGTTTAATAGTGCAGAACAAATGGGAATACGGTTTACGCACAACAAGGCTATAGAGACAGAGTCACCAACGAATGACAACTTCCTTTTTTCTTGTGCTAAAAGTGTGGAAAATCCATTCACTTATTGGAAACGGCGTATAACAGCAAATAAAAAAAGGAGAGAAAGTTTTCTCAACGAAATAATTTCTTAGTATTTTTCAATTTAGTTAAAAATTCATGGCATAGGACTTTGGCTGAGCTCACAGTTTCTCAAACAAAAAAAAACAATTTCTCCTCCTTTGCTAACACTAACAGCACTAACAATATAACAATACTCTGAACTAAAGAATAGATTCTCTTCTATTCTGTTCTTATGCGGCAAAAAAATATTCACAAATTTTATTCAATCGGATATTTTCTTTATTAAAAACTTTCTTTGGTATAGACTTCAAGGACACTGTGTTTGATCTTGAGTTGAATTTTACAATTAAACAGCGCTTTCTTGTTGTTGTTCCTCATTTGAAAGCACTCCAAACACATTAAAGGATAAAAAATTCTTTTAATAATACAAAAGCAAAACAATGACTAACTTTTTATTCAGTGCTTACGTATAACATGCAAATAGGCAGAGCTTTTCATGAGTTTGGTATCATTTTTTCGTTAGTTTATAAACTGTTCTGAATTTGGGGCGTAAACAGAGCCCCGCAGATGACATTTCCCTTGCATTAAAATTTTGTGAATCCGTTTGCAAACACACAAAATATGAATACAATACACATATGAAGAGTATATACATTTGGGATACGACCGGTGTTTCCCAATTCTGCGATCGAATGAACGCAATCTATATTACAGAATATAAATTGTGACCAAATGTCACAACTCTCTGCTACCGGTGCCTCTCAACAGAGAATTTATACATTTATACACATATTGAGAGAATATTAGACTTAAAATTACTCCACGTTTGGCATACTATCGGTTTCCAATAAAATAGAGAAACAGTGGAAACAGAAATGTATTTCTCCAATAGAAAAATGGATCGAAATATAAGAGAGTATACAACAAACAGTGGGAAACCCAACATATTTTTTGAGCGCTACTGCCTTTACTTGAAGCACAAGAATTGTTCTTTAAGTGAACTATGAATTCGTTTTAACCGAAAAATAGAAAAATGTCAGAACTGTATATGAATTGTCAGTTGTATTGGTTTGCACTTAACATCAAATGGCATGCATTGGATTCACACTCGCATTCATTCTGAGTCTTCAATACTTTTTATGCAAATGTTTTTTTTGAATTTTTATATCTAACTTCACTTGAATTCTGAGGAATTGTTAGAAAATAATTTGTTTTTTTTTCATTGCGTGACTCAAAATATGTATGAATTCATCATTCATTCATTCATTCGTGTCTTCCCTATTCTCTATAAGAACTCGACATCCGATATGTACTTCAAAATCGCAAAACATATAAATTTTAACTAAAAACCAATGAATGAAAACTTAATAAATAGATATTATTTTGAAATCTCGTTAGTAATCAATAGATTCCAACAGAGTTTGAAAATTCTGGTTTGACTTCAGTAAAGAAGTGGACGGAAGACTGGATCAGGAGTTCTCTAGACTCTATAGACAGGAGAAAATCAAACAGTAGTTACACTGAAGCTAAGGAAAGGTCTAAATTAATCAGGTTGTTATGAAAATAATTATTTTATCACATCTAAAATAAGTGGCGTTTTTAATAATAAAGAAGCAATTAATGGGATAAAGCCTTTCCACACCTCATAGAGCACTTTTGGGTAAACTTGGTAATCAACGTTATTGTGAAGCCCGTAATAAAAAGTGAGTATCCCTGCAATTAGCGCCCACAACACTACTTATTAGATGGGCAGACATAATAGAGAGTCGGGATTTAATAAGAAAACATGTTATATGATTACATACATAAATGTTGGAATGAGGTGACGCCTGCCTCACTATATGCTTCACTATCTTAATTCGGGATTCACTTAACTATTAATTTCTTTCTTATAATTAATTGATTTATCGCTACTTTACGGGAATGATATGAAAATTGAAATAAATTGATTCAATCCTTCGTTGAGTTCTAATTATTATTGTTAACAAAATATCGTTTAATTGGTTCATCAAAAAATAATTTGTCCACTAATAGAGTCTAATATAACTCATAAACACTAATCAACTGTAGTTTATATTTCCTAATATCAACAAGATCAAAGGTAAAGACAAACTTATCCAGGTAAGAGCATTAGCACCTAAACATATCTAACAAAGTGTTGGATAAACCGTAAATCATTGAGAATTACTGTTTGTATAATTTGTAACAAAAAAAGTGTGCAATAAATCTGTTGGTAAAACACTGTTATTGTTGTTAATGTGAGACGACTTGTGACTATTGGCAACTGTTCTCTTCACTCGATTGAAGGGAAGGAGTGCTGTTTACTGTAAACTTCATATTATGGGCTAATGTAAAGGTTAATAGATTGACAATTTATGATCACATCTCACCAACACTTGAAAGCATAGCACTCGACCAGTGGGAACAGTACTCAACGTTTGGAGTACTTGTGCTAACATTTTCCATCAGTGTATACACTAATGAACCCATAAAAGCCTGGCTGTCAGTGATGAGTGTCATTTATGTGCTTTAGCCGATGGGATACCTATTCTTATGTGCAGAGCGTCAACAGATTCGTCACTCACTACTACACTGGCACTGCACAGGCAATACACGAGTTCACCACTGGAGCACTTGTTGCTCACAACTCCAAACTCTTAACATTTGTTACAGCCTTGAAAGCCGTTCACAAGAATACCTGCTGTGATGTGCTGTGCCCGAGAAACTGCCAAAACAATGAGTGCACTGTCTATGAGAAGCACCTAAACTATTGTTTGCACTCTTTTCTAATCTATTGAATACTTTATTTTCATTACATTTACATACTTTCTCTTTACACTTGTTTTAAGCCATTTCTCAATCAGTCCGGAGTCCGGAGTCAGAGAAAACTCATTGAAATAGTGATTGAAATAGTGATTGAATATCGATCTAAAGATAACCTATTTTTTGTCAGACTTTACTCAAAGCTCTTAATCTTATTTATATAACAAAACTAAGAAAACAAACAAAAAGTAAAATGAATTAATCGAAACATAATCTTTACCTGTGTTTGGGTTAGGCCTAGAGATGCTGCCAATTCCGCGCGCTCTGGAAGTGCTAAGTATTGGGTTCTTTGAAATCGTCTGTTGAGTTGTTGGAGTTGGAGACTCGAGTATATGGTCCGGGGTTTTCGCATTTTCTTGCCTTTCCCATTGACACGCAGTGTTTCTTCCAAACCACTCTTATCTATTGAATCAAATATCAATTAAAACATTAAAAACTAAACAAATCAAAACATATTAAGAGTTAACAAAAAATTTGTTCCCTTTTATCGGCGAATCATAAGTGCGATAATATTTGAGTTTTATTTTGATTTTCTTTGAATTGATTTTTCTAACAAATTATTTAATGATTTTGAAAAAGGATTGGGTTTACTATCGATATGCAAATATTTGTCGAAAGAAGAATTGAATATTTAGTATTAAAATGAGCTAATGGTTGATATAATGGTTGCACTGTTGGCTCTGCTGTTATCCCAACAGAACAATTGAGTGTTTGAATTGGACCGACACAAACACCACATTATTTACTTCGATGCTATTTAGTCACGCGATTGATATTTGCTATCGTAGTGCCGCACAAATCAACTGATCCTCAACCATATAATCCAATTTATTGCGAATATCATCACATTTTCAATAGTCTCATGAAATTCAGAGAATAATTGCCTAATATTTTATCGAAGAATCAGTTCTCATGGATTTACTCTCACTTTTCACGAAAACAATTAAAAGTTTCAACCAAACAAACAAATCGTTTAGAAATGTCCCTAAAATTAGGTTTGCTTTCAAAGCCTTTCAGAGTTTTATAAATTGTTTGATAAAATTTTAAACAGTCAAGTGATTACTGGCTCTGAATCACTGGCTTTTCCAATTGAATTGGTGTTTGTTTTTAATGATGGAAACAATTGTTAGGAATCGTCTCAAAATAGTTGTAATAATAATAATCTTTTTGATAATCAAATTCTTGTGACAATATTATTCTGATTACTGTTTGAGTTAATAGTTGAGTGCATTAATAGAAAAGAGAAAACATAAACCTATAATTTTGTGGGCAAGGTCCAATTATAAGTGAATGCAATTTTGTGCTGCAATTTACTGCTTCCGACACCACCGCATGTCTCATACGTGATCTTCTATTCACTAAATGCTAATATGACTTAATCTAACGATTTTGGACTACTTTATGACTACTTTATCGCTATTTTCATGATTTAGTGATCGACCCAAACATTAAACTTTATGTGTCGTCAAAATTGAATCAAAACTTTTCACATCAGATGAGTATTAACTTAAATATAATGTTTAGTAAAAAATGATTTTCTGTAATGAATATGAGTTACTCTCAAATCAATGAATGACTGAATTTGTTATTAAATTCATTGCTATGTTATGACTGATATGATCGTATAAGTACTGCCAAAACAAAACATACCGTCTCTTGGAGGTGATGGACAGGGCGCGCATGAAGTCACGTTTGGTGCATAAGTGCTGAGATACGGGTGTCCGGTGTGATGAGAGTATGTGTTATGAAGCGGTGAGTTGTTCATTGCGAATGGATATGCACCTAATGATCGCTGTTGTCCGGCAGCGAACGCCTCGTGAGCTGAGTTTTGAGCTGAATATGAGGATCTAATGGAGCTGTAGGCCTGATGGTGAGGCATTGCCAGACCAGCTGCAGCCGCCTGCTGTTGGATCTCCATGAAGGCCGACTTATTAGATACTGCGTCCTGGTCCAGACCATCCACTGTACCCGCCATACTCGGGTAAGTGGTAGAGAAGTCGGCAAAGTTCAACGTGATTGCAGAGGAATGGTTTCGGTGACAAATATAATTCGGTTGTTATTCGTAAACAAGAGTCGAAACCAACTTTTTTCTGATCCAAACCAAATGAATGATTCACTTAAAGGCAAAGAACACACCTTTGGAGACACCGTTTCCGAAGAAGTATTATTTGTATTTTAACGCGAAATTACTCTTCGCTTTAGTAATATTGTCTCTTCTTTGCGATCAACAGCTTTAGACTAACGCAACCGCCTCTCAGCAGACGCGGCCGTAATCAATATGAATACGCGCCGTCACATAGTCTACACCCGACCTTCTTCTCTGCGCTCTCCCATTGGCTAACAGTTTCTATTCAGAAGCCCTTCACTGGGTTCGAGACAATGTTGGGGAACCACTCCTTCTGCTGTCAATCAACTGCGATGTGAACCTCCCTATGGCCTGAAGGCAACTGCACCTCTCAGGTAGACTCGCCTGAGCTAATGCTAGTGTTGTGCTGTGCATGCAATACACGCCAACTTTACATGACTGGATCGCCAACACTATTCTGTCCCAAAACTCAATCCTTGATTCTCTACTGAATTAAAAATACAGACAAATCCCAAACATTTTTACGAATGATATTATTTTTTCAATAGAAATGATTTTCACTGACTTTGAGAATAACTAATGAATCGAAATAACGAAATGAAACTCATTTTCAAATATTTAAAACTAATCTCTAGACTGGGCTTTAAAATCACAGCACAAGAAAAATAGCAATAAAATTAAGTCAACTGTTTTAGACCGTTAAGACTCGAGGAAATACATGCTTTGATTACTCAATATTTGTTATGTGTCTGCACTCCAACTGTAAGACTCATTGTTTTTATCACATCTGAAATGCACGCGATTTTGGATTTATGTGCCTCTGATGTCATTGTCCTTCACTACACTAATGGACATCACTTGAAATTTATGAATCAATTCAGAGATATATGTATCCAACAAATGATTTAATTATTCTGTCATTAGTTTTAATTATTTTTCATAAATAATTGTCTAATCGTTTAGAAAAACTAATAACAAATGAATACCAAAAATGTGAGAAAATTATTAATATTTTTTTAGAAGAGAACAGAATTGGCGAAAATCGGTCGAAATGTCTGATTCGGCGACTCTTCAAGTCTTCAAAAGTTAGAACAGAGAAGAGATGAACGAAGAAAAGAAATACTGGAGAAGAGGAGGTACTGCTGGCGCCAGCGCTTCGGCTTTGATGGGCTCTGTTTCTGCCTTTTCTCTGATTTTTCCGACAGAAAGTATCTGAAGGCAACGCATCACTACAACCACTACAATAACAAATGGTTTGGCAGCTCTTAATGCCTTCCATCACAAACTCGTACTTCTAATCAATCTTTGAAATGACATAATTAGTAATAAGAGACAAACTTTTATTAACCTATTATTCAATTTCATTAATTATGAGTTAAGTGTGAGCTCTGAACAACCGGTAATACCATCCAAACAGAGAATCCAATCAATCGATCATTAAATAAGAAATTTTTGTTAAAGAAATAAAAAATTGAGAAATCTTTTGGTGAAAGTGAATCGAAATATATGGGACTCTCTTGAGATGTGTGTGCAATACAACAGTAGGCCCTTAAATGAGAAATGAAAATGAAAAGCAATTTACAGAATTGCATTATTTTCGGTGCAATTCGGTGCTGACCCGTTCAGTCGCCAGTCGTGAATCTTCACTCCCATACATATATATTGAAACTAAAACCTACAAAACATTTATGTATTGCAAGATATTAGTTAAAGTTTAAGCACGAAACCAGGCGTCACCGACAGCTACGCCTCCCGATATTTGATCCCTTTCCAGGCGGTCAGTGAAAAATGTTCGTGTATTGTATTCGAGGCAATTTTATTACTCGTATTTCGTTTTTAAGAATAAATTCACTTTTATTAACAAAACATTAGAATTCATTATGTGTTCAAAAATATTGTTATTAAACGAAAGTTTTTTTTTCTATTTTCAAAAACACCTCAAATTTTGTATCAATTCAAAACATTTCAAATGACGAGTCAAACGATTAATTTAAGAGTTATCACATCTTTTAATTTATTATAACATTTATTTTAGGGTTAATTTCGATTACATTTTATCGTAATTTTAAACGTTATTCTATTTATTAAAAAAATATAAAAATCATTTTTTCTTGATTTTGTCTGTGATGTGAATTTGGTCTTTTCCATCATAAACATCATAATAAATCTTACTAGATGAGAGAGAGAGAGAGAGAGAGAGAGAGAGAGAGAGAGACCTTTGGTTTTGCTACTTTTGATAGGGGCTATGATCGAGAGAGTATGTGTTCAACATTCATCCCTCTCTTGTTTTTTATATATTTTTTACTAAAACTTAAACCTGAGCCCAATTTTGATGCATTATAGAGGACTAAAAACTGCCAAAAAATTATTATTAATTAGGATTACGTCACTTATATCTGAGGCACAGACTGGGGACTGACTGGAGATGAGGGCAAATAAATCAACGATACATTGAGATATTATTCTGGAAATATTCAGTTTTTGTTTATTGCCTTAAAATTATGCTTTCATTAGAGCACATAATTTATTTCAATTACTATTAAACTAAAACTCAAATAATTCCAAGAATTAAATGATTCACAAAAAAAACAATTTGTAATCGAAATGTATTTAATTTATTTGTCTATAAATTAAATCAATAATAATTTGTCCGAAACTTTTCTCAACTCATTAATCAATAACTAAAAGCAATTCCAAGAATTTTCAACTGAATTACCTTCAAATGAAGAGAATATGAGCCGAGATTTGTTTCATAACAATCTATGAGTAGGTATTTCAACAAAACTTAAAACAAGAGAAGCGGAGAATCAGCCCTTTTGTGAGCTGAAGATGTAATGGTATCTGAAAACAATTCCGATCTGTTTTTGAGTCTCACAACTCAAACTCAATGTTCATGAGAGAGAACCCACGCATTTCATACCACTTCATACCATTTGATACCTGTGCAAAATATTGCAAAATATTCCAATGAGGCTAAAGGTCAGCACCAAATCTACTGCTTTGTGGGCGGATTTGATAGATGGATGAGATTTGAGAGAGTGTTTCAAACATCACAACTGACTTCTATGTTATGAATATTACATAATTTCAGACATTTAACAAACATTTGTCGCGTTTTGAGAATATTTTCGTTATTTTTTATATTTTTATACTGAAAAGCGATGGCTTAACAAAATTCAATGCATTAGAGACTTTTTTGAGCTCAAACTACTCTAGGATTACAAGGACTTCAACAATGAATGAGTGAGTGAATGAATGAATGAGGGGAGAGAGAGAGAGAGAGAGAGAGAGAGAGAGAGAGAGAGAGAGAGAGAGAGAGAGCTCTTATTACAATCTATTGACTATTTCGCACAGAATAAGTGTCTGCAGTGGCAAAGAGTGCCAAAGAGATCACATTTTGTTTGAGTTTTGGAGAATTCTTGGGATTTCATTGTATTCCTAATAATATTGATCTTAAAGAAGAAAATTAAAATTTATTCCAAAAATTATTTTTGTTGTTAAATGAGTTGAAAAAAGATATAGATTTTGTAAATTGTATTAATTTTAACAAACTTTCGTCGATTTATCTTCTATTTAGTCTTTAAAACGAATTACTTAATAGGGATGACATTCATTCAAATGTATAACAATTGTGTTTTTCTCATTGAATACTAAGAAAGGATCGAATTTCACTATTTTTCACTTTTTTATTGTATTTGAAGAGAAAACTCCTGAGAAATGATATTTGAATGTTTGAGGACTCCATTCAATTGGCCCTCTCTTTGCTTTACAACCAATTGTTCATAACTATCAAAAGCCTCCAAAACTTATCCAAAAAACCAAAATTTGTGACTAAAAAAGAAAATTATATAAAATTTTGTTATTTGGGATAAAAACCAAAAACTAATTTCGCTCCAAATAAGCTTGTTCAAATTTAAATAAAATCAATGCCAAATCAAAGCCAAATTCATATGAATGCCTTCGAGTGGTTGTATATTAAGTTTAATAATTTTGTTTTATATATCTCTCAACTTATGAATTGATTTGAAAGTAATTTTTTTCATATCATTTGCAATTCACTCAAATTAATTATTGACAGAAAAAAACTTTAAACCATTAAAAAATAATTTTAGTATTTCGTAGTTTTGGATGAAATTCAATAAAAAAAATATTGAAATAATTGTTTTCATGAGTTTAAAATTTATTCAATGTTTTGCATTAAACTAAATATTTATCTAAAGTTTGATTTTGTCATTAAAACGGTTGCGATTTGATAATTGATAAAAAGTTAATAGTGGCAATTATAACAATTGCTTTCACATAACTGTAAGAAAACAATGCTCTGACAATACCAGAGCAGTGCACAGGTATTCGATGCGATTGTGAACTAATGTTGAAAATAATGAGCATATTTTAAAACCATTAGAAGACATGGTTTTGAGATCGCGTTCAGAAACCATTGAAATGTTTGGTATTGACTGAAATGGTGTTATATTATGGCAATCATGTGAACGGCGATAGTCTAATACGTCTAATACGGTTGGCTTATGGCTTGTGTCTGTATTGGGGTTTCTCCAAACGATTGTGCGGATTGTGCGGTCGCTTATATTGAATGCCAATAATCTGTTGTTAGCACACAATCCGAGTACAATCTGGTCTGCCGTATGTTATGTTAGTTTAACTCTCAATTCATTCAATTGTTTGCTATATTTAGCTCTCAATAGTTCAATGAGAATATAAGCTCTGGTCGTCTCTGAGTCTATCACTCCTGTGTCTCTCTGTGTCTCTTCTATTCATGAGGTCTCCCTCTGCTCTCATTCAGGACTCACTCCTCGCTTGTCATTGAATGTAACTCTTCGTTGAGACATAAACTCTGTATTGAGTCTTATATTAACTACTTTTGAGCACAGAATATGAAAGATAATGGTTTTGCAAGATTAGTAATATTATTAGAACCTATTTTTGCAAGAATTGGACGGCCATTGGATCTAATGACGGAATGGTATCACAACGAACTTTTAAGTGATATCAATGGACTGCACTAATGCTGTGCCCAACACATAACAAACCAGCGCTAAAAAAGCAGAGCACAACATCATTATTATAGCGCTTCAACTTAGCCAGTAGTTAGATGTCAATTGACATAAGAGACATAAATGTTACCTGTGCACAAAAAGTGCAAGATTATTACACAGATAAAAATATATTTATATCGGTGTTACTGTTCTGCCCGGAGGCACTTCCGCCCAACCTGTTAGTGCAACTCTGGCCGATGCATACGATTACCGAAAATGTCATCCGAAGAAGTGAACAAAAATATATAAGACAGGAAAGGGAAGGTCGGAGAGAGACAGGACAGACCCCTTTTTGATAGAGAGATGCCCTTCGGCTGAGGAAGCGTTTGATGATTCTCAAGATATAACTATCTGTTCATTTAATGATCAGCTCTGATAATACGATCCCAAAAAGACCAGAAAATTAGGATTAAATCACATGAGAATATGTCTCAGACTCAGCACTCAGCACACTATTCCACTGTCTCTAAGATAATCATCTCTACCCGTTATTTGTCGCTATTTCGACGACAATTATTTTTATCAAACTTTTGTAAAAACAAATTTAAATTAAAATTAAGCTCTAATTAAATGCAATAAATCAAAGAATGCATTAGTTTTAAGTTTAATCAAAATTCATTTCAATTAATAACTATCTTCTTAATCATTTATGGTTCCATTCGGAAATGTTCTTGCTCATAGTCTAAAGCTAAGAATAATGAATAAAAAAGAGCTTGCCAATTAATTTATATTAAGAATTCAAAAAAAGTTTTTCTTAAAAATAAATTTATTCTAAAAAGAAATCTTCATTTTTATTGTCTTTTGATTTGTTGTTAAATTTCGTTAAGGATTTGATATATTTTTGTCATGAATTATAAATCGTATCCTTAATCGCATAGATGTATGTGTTGTGTATTTTTAAGCACAACTATTCAGTGATGCATACCTATGCTGTTGGGCTTCGTTGGGCTCAGGCGAGCACTCGATTTACAACTGGTGAGAAAGAGTCGGCTATTTATTCCGCGAGCAAAACCTGAATTTCAGTTTTTTTTAGTGACTCAAAAATTTTTATTTCTATCATAAGATTATAAAAATGAGTGCTCACAAGAAAGAGAGCTTAAGTCAAACTATAGATCAAAACTTTTAAGTAGAGCTACTGTAGTGACAACGAGTGACACAACGAATGTCCCGAATGACGTCCCAAACGATAGTCTGAATTACATCGAATCAAATGCTAGTATTTTTAGACCTGAGAGTCAATGCACTCGACTCTTGTCCACTGTAGCGGAAATGGGACTCGTTTTTGAACAAAAAATAATGCATACATTATATCATTTTGAGTTATAACTTATGATGGCTTTGAAATATTCCACTCAAATGTCCTCCACTGGAGTGCCAACTAAATCAACGACATCACGAACTATGACTCAGTTTAAGACACTTTTCTATTCCCATTCAAACCTTATATCAGAAGCCCTTTCAAAAGCCTTTCCCAACTCTTTTCGATTAAATAATTGAATTTCACACAAATTAGTGTCTCTTAACTAATCAATAAATGCGAGAGAAATCATCAAGATCAATTATTTACTTGTTATTTTTCGTCTAATAGATCAAAATATGAGCTCTTAAATGTGAAATTTTGTACTTGATAAATGAGATAAGATAAGATAAGATAGATGATTTAATTGCCTTCAATATTAATTTTTCAATACTTCCAAAAAAATTGAGACAATTTCTTGATCTCTAAAATTGCATAAGTTTTGAGTAAATGATTGAAAATGAAAAAAAACGGTAAAAAACTTGAAATTCAATACATTTTGTACTGAGATTTGATTTGAAAGACTAGTAATAGAAAACGAATGGGCGTTAAGTCTTGATTTAGTCTCCGATGTAATTAGCTTTCAATTTGTGTTATATTATATTCTAATTGGAGACTATTTTTGCAAAATGGATCCTAATGTGAAATACGAGACTAAATGGTCGCTATATTATTATATACATTGGACCACAGATGAGCACAAACCACATTCATATTTACTTTCTTTTCGGATGTCTCCTATTTTGGAGGAACGGCATAATAGGGGAGCGAACTATTGATGAGGAAAATTCCTTTCAAACCAATACTATATCTAATGCACAAACCATATAAACTTCCTTTGATTTTGAAGCGCTTCCAAATTGAATGTCATTTGTCATCAAATTTGTAAGAAATATATACCAAAACGAACCCTCAATTCAATGGGAATTTTGTTTTGAATAAAATACATCTCTTGTGAAGAGAAAACTTATTTTCAAATAAAATTATTCTTTAAGTTTGAATGACAAACATTTTCAACATAAATACTTATGTATTGAATATTTTATTCATTTATCTTATGTTCAAAAATGATATCAAATTTAATTACTTTTGAATTTATTCTTTAAGTAATTTTTAATTCAATATTTGTGAATATGTTTGATTAATTGACTAATTAACCATGATCATCTCATTCAATTATGATAGCTATCGATTGTTTGTTTGATCAATTGATTCAGTGATACCAGTGCCTCAATTTTATCACTAATGATGGGATACCCAGCAGTCACACCATCACTATTGATGGCCACCGGCTGTGAGGCTATACTCATACAATATATTAGATATGGGTATACACTGAGAGCGACCCCAAGGGGTCTTCACTTTGAATTTGTTGATTCATTAGTCATATAATACAAAACCAATATTATTATTATTATTACAATTATTGTTACAAAGATTTCCCAAATTTTACTCCAAATCAAAATATCTTCACTTTAGATGAATAATAGTATGGATTGCGTGTCGAATCATATTTGAGAATCTCACTAATGGAGAAAGGTCATTAATATTATGGGTGTTTGCTTTGGTTTTCTCAATGAACCAGTCCTGTAATCCGATGAAAATTGCGCTAGTACCGAATTTTCCAATTAATCAGTTTGTTGTAAACTCAACGAAAAGAATGAGGTAATGGCAAACCTTTTTGTGGTTTCCTGTCCTCTTTTGTTCAACAATTGCTATGTTTTCTGTTAAGAAAAGTTTATTTAAGAAATTCTCACTTTTTTCACATCATTTTTAACACAAAAGCAAAAACCAATTCTTAATAATTTCTTTTTTAAATGTTTTAAATAATTATAAAACAAATTATATTTTTGTTTTTCTAAATATTTAACATTATTTTGGTTTTAAAAATACAAATGTTTTTAATAAATTATTTGTAATTCTCGTGTTTTTCAGTGTTTCTTAAAATTGATTGGATTCTAATAAAAAAAATTGTTTCATTTAATGTTCTTGGTCTTTTTCAATACTAAATTTAAATAATGACTTTATTATATTATTCAAAAGATTTAATTGTTTAAATTGAGTGTCAATTAGTTATCAGTTGTTATGTTATAATAGTTTTATCACAAGTAATGATAATAATCTAAATCAATACGAATATCATTTGCAGAGAATTATGGAAAAAATTGAATAACTAATGGATGGCTAACGAGTGGATAGACTCAAACAGACTCAAGACTCCAAACAAATACAGAGTTTGATTGGAAGGCCTGAAAAAAAAACATTTGAAAAAAGTTGTGCTCACAATAGCAGCAGAAAATGTTGTGGAAATGAATGACAATCTATACACAAAACAAGTACAGTGTTTCAGTAAGAATTCTTAGCTTGTCTATTTTTTCAGTTGGCAAAATATTATGCACGCGAAAGGGCATTGTTTTGCTCTCGTTTTGGATGAGAGCACTTGTGAAAGATGGCACATTTGCGTGAGCACAGGCACAGCACAGTCTTATAAAAAAAAATTCAAACCTCGATGGGATGCCTTCAGGGATATATCCCATAGGCTGGAAATGATGGCATCCCATTAGCGAAGGGGTTTCAAACATAACTGAATCAATAGTATAACAGTCGAAGAAATGTATGCTTTCTTCCAATACTTTGTTTTTTAGAAAATGTTTTAATGAAAAAACAAATTTTTACTTTTAAAATGTTTTTTCCTTCATGTTTTTATGTGAGTTCAATTGATCATGGTACCTTTTCTAAGATTTTCATTGTATGTGAGAAAAGTTGAAATTTTTATTTTGAATTCAAGAGAGAAGTCAAACTTTGATCTGATTTTACGTTTGCATTATTTTCACATAAAAAAAATATTTTGAGTTATTGTTACGTAAGTCAGAGGCAAACAATTGCTAGGAATTGCATTTTCCTCATATAAAGTCCACTCTCATAAAAATACGAGTCTTTGAGAGATAGGACAGTCTCAGCAGTCATGCATCACTGGTCTGGCCTCAGGCGAGTCCTAATGTTCTATAGTTAGACCACACTATACGAATAAATCGCTACCCGGAACATAATTATTGAAAAACAAAAAAAATAAACACAAATTTAATTAATTAATTAATATTCAAATTCCAGTTTTTTCGACGAATTTTATTTGATTTTGAATTTTCAAAAAACTATTTCAATTGGGTTTACATTTATTTTTTACTTTTTTTCAAATACTTATATCGAGAGCAAAATCCATTGCCATTATTATCGAGTAAAATATAAAGTCCTGGGGCATAGGTATTGACAGTGAGCACACAATGTGTTATGTAGTGCTTATGCATTGCATGTATGAGCCATCGCTGGCGGCACAGATGCAGAATAGCGTGACTTTGATTGGGATGAGTACTTCATTGCATATATCGTTAATCTTTGAAGTCATTAGAGACGGACTTCAGAAGGTTTGCCAAACTTTAAGGACTCGGATGACGACAAATTTCCACCACTTTTTTTGTTTAAAAATATTTAATTAATAATAATTTTAAAACTATTTTCAGTAGATTTCAATTTTTAACAAATAATTTATTCAATTAATTATTAATCAAATTAAAAATCAAAGAATTTTCTTAAAGACTATCCAAAAAGACAGAGGAAACAGGGGGTCAGCCCTAGTATTGAAGGTCCCGCTGCTCTTTTTCCGGTCACGTCTTATGTTTGTGACTTCCTTTCGAGACGAGAATAAAATATATATAGACTTATATATTGTGATGCCGTATATTGAAGTGAATTTTTAATGCCTTTAGTGTTCACTTGAATTCATGGAAAGGTAGAGAACTTACTGAGACATGACATGACAATAGCCGGGACACTGTTTGCTACTCGTTAGTTAATGTAAGAGCAGACTTGAATTTTGATTAGCGTTATCACCCATGTGAATCTGTGAATCTATGAATCTATGAGTCTGTGAGTCTATGAATCGTTGGATCTCTGAGTCTGGAAACCTGTGAATCTCCAACTCTTCACATGATTTCAATTGTTATGAATTTAAATCAGAAATAATGGCATAAAACTCAAAATGAGAGGATATGTCTGCAGATAATGAGTACTCAATATATTGGATGTGATTTGAATGGAAGCGATGGTCGATAGCTTTTATCTGGACATCATTGGAGTGACTTCTCTTCGCAAAACAGATTGCGATATGACTTTATTTTTGTCAAATAAGCTGTCATTCGGTGTCATTTCGGTGGATAAGTGAAACCCAATACCATTGCTTTTGCACTGTTCGGAGTCATTTCAGTTAGTAATTTGTCACTCGATAGCATCAACTCCTGACAAACCCTTAGCCAACTTATGCCGCGTGAGTGTGTCTGCACTACTCAGTTGGCCTAAGCTCTCCATATCAGTATCCGATTGCCACGGATAGCACGCGTCTCTCTCTCTCTCTCTCTCTCTCTCTCTCTCTCTCTCTCTCTCTCTAATAACAAACAGTGGTAAAAAATATATTAATAGCGGTAATTCGATCGATAGAACCAAAGCTGTTGTTCTCCACTATCTTCTCGTTTTGATTCAAATACATTGATGTAAATAGGAGTTGACAGTCGAGGCCTTTGTTATAAAAATAATTTGAATTAAATCTATAAGTCGAAGTGAAAAATATTGTAAATAATTTGTCAAATATTAAAATATTGGATGTTTTGTACATTTGTGTGGTTCATTCAGTTGTGTTTTTACCATTACTTATGGCTGAGTAATCATTTAGATATTCGTCTATTTTTAAGACCAACTATTTCTTCCGCACTTTTGGTCGACAACTAATTGATGAAAAATATTGAAAAATGGGACATAAAATGAAAGCAATTGATTTATTTGCGATCACTTTCCACTCATATTTTCCTTATGACTGAGAGATAAAAAAAAGTAATTCACTGAATGTAATCCAATGCAATGCCTGATCAAACATCTGGGACTTCCATAGCGGAAAAGAAAAGGTTTTAAGCAATTGATTTCAAATGTAGTTAACTTATAACTAATGTAATCGCTCTCACAGTCTATAACTTATTCAATGAGTTTCGTTGGATTGTATGCTGTGTTCGCATCATTGAACTGATGGCCCGATTTGTAATTCTCTCCAAATTTTATTCAATATTAGAAACGCTTTGAGATGAGTCGTGCCTACCATTCCTTCAGTGAAAGTATATCCCCCTAAAGAATAATTAGATCTTCTGTTAATTAAATGATTTCAATCAATTTTAGATTCATTAAAAAATTTTAATCCTTTTATAGTCTATTAACCGAAACTTTAATAAAGAATTCAATGGTTTGACAATTGATAGCATCTGAAGAATGAATTCAAGTTTAAACTATTCATTAGTCAATTAATTTGATTTATATTTCTTTTTCATAAAACAATTTTTTAATCTAAACATCTCTTCGATAGTTATACATATAGTCACACAAATAGTAAACAAATGATTATTATATTAAAAGTTTAAGTCAAGTAGTGATCAGAAGTGAAGCCAAAAGTAAACATAAAATATATTTTAATTTAAAAATTGTGAATCGGATCACAAAAGACGTGGAGTTTTGGTTATGTTGGGAGAGCGGCGAACATCAGAGGATAGACCCAATGCTTTGAGTGAAGAGATGGTACAGAATTGAGTCTCCTTTCAGGTAAAACATTAATGGGGAGAGGGATGGGAGGGATGGCCAGAAGAGAGTGCAAAACAAAAGCGCCGTCAAAGAAAAGAAAGCAGATTCTCATTGAAGTGTATGTGAGCGCAGTGTTTGTGTTTGTGTAGACCATTGTAGCTGTTGTTGGCCGTAGCCGTCAGTTGTTCATTGCTCAGTTCCTCACCTAATTAGTGTGCCATCATGTATGGGCACAGGTATGGGCACAGGTATGGGCCGTTCCATTCTTAGAAACTATCACTACTCGCCTCTGTTGGCGCCAGCATTAAGACTAAGACCTGAAACAAATTGAGAAACAAATAGAAAAAGAAATATCAGAAAAGTTTTATTAGAAATTTTAGGTCTCATCAGAAAACAGTGGATTCTTCTCCACCGACACCAATAGTCAGTCTCTTTAGTTGTTGTTAAGGCAATAATTTTTCTACTTTTGTCAGTTATATCGAAACCAAATTGTAATAACTCATAACTACTGATAAC
This sequence comes from Tectocepheus velatus, assembly GCA_034700625.1. Classification (NCBI taxonomy): domain Eukaryota; kingdom Metazoa; phylum Arthropoda; class Arachnida; order Sarcoptiformes; family Tectocepheidae; genus Tectocepheus; species Tectocepheus velatus. Next base: position 77,807 of record JAQIXV010000128.1, read on the forward strand.
TTTTGGTGTTATAAAGAGGATTAGACCACAACATAGGTTATCACAACACTGGTGGTGGTCTTATACCTTACCTTTTCTTCGAATATTGGTTTTGACTGTTCCTCAGATGTGCTGTTCCTCAGATGTGCTGTTCTTCGGCCGCACGCAAGTCTCACTTATTTAAAGCCATTGTAAGCCAGAGTTCACTTCAATTGCTATACAACTTGTGATTGAAGTGAAATCACTTTTTATATTATGACAATCCGTTGGCGTAACAGAAGAGAAATCACTTCCTGTCGGACCATTCGGCGCCGACTACCAGTTCCTCAAACACTTCTTGCCTTTTGTGCTAACATTTTGTGGCTCTCAATCCAATTAATACAAAACCAATCTATTCGGTGTCCAAACATTGCTATACAAGACATCCAAGACATTCAAGAATCAGATGAAACTCATAAACAAATCAAAACTTTTTGAATTGAATTCCTTTTTGGTTGTACTCGAAATTCATTGAAATATTTAATGAATTGACTGAAAATAATTTCATTAATTCAATGCAAATCAACGAATTTATTGTTTAAAATGTTCATGATAGAATAGACTTGTTCAGATTATTTACAATTCTAATTAACGCTAATTATTGCAAATAACTTTAAGTAGAATTTCTTATTAATTATAAAAATAATTGTATTGAAAATTGAGTAAAAGTTTATTCAGAAATGTTTTATATAAATGTTTAAAATTTTATATTAAAACTGTTTAGGAATTGAGCAAAACCTTAGGCACTGAAAAGGCTTCTCATTTAAAACTAAGTAAATTCAATGATATAATTGATTTTGTCCTCAAAACTTATGTCAAGACTTTTGCAATCTTTATGCAAATTAAAGCATTCGGTATGTAATCGGTTTGAATAGAATCTATAAGTGTTTAATGTAGAGATAAGACCTAGCTCATTCTTATTTTGTAGATTTCCTTTTGTAAAGTAATTTCTAATCAAATTCTAAAATTTTCCAGAAGTGCTGACATCTGTTTATGGGCTTTGACTACATTCAAGTATAACATGAATTTGGTTGAGCAAAAAAAATGAGCAAGAACAATTAGGCCTTCTTCTCATTTTAGAATTGTGTTTTAAAACACATAAAACATTAACGATTAACAATTTTCAATTGATTTATTGAATTTTGAGAAAAGAGTTTTGCTTAAAATCTCATAAATCATTAAATAATTAGAACCTTGATAATCTGATTTAGGCATTTAGAATCTTAGAAATTTTATTATGATTTCTATGTGAAGCTAAATAATAATAGCTGGCTAATTATTCTACATTAGTATTCATAATGGATACTTTTAATTATCAAATTCAATTTTCTAAAACTTATAAATTAGAATAAATACTAGTATCATGGTCAATTTAATGATGAGAAGCGAAGTCAGAATTTCGACTATTTTTTTGTAATTTTTTTTCGACTCAATTTTTTTTCGGTCAGTTTTTGGCGCAAAAAAAGTTTTGAAACCTAAAGTACTGATGAGATGATGAGGCAGTAAAGTGTTGTCTGCCATCAGATCCAAAGTCAAAGGATCGCAATTACAATGATTTTTGAGTTAAATTATATGTTTTGAGTCGAAACCTATGCACACAATTGAGACTCACAGCCAAACACATGGAATATGAATCGAAATTGTGAACAAACTTAAGATTATTATTGTTATGATTGCAGTCAACGAATCAAAACTCAATATTTTATTTGAATGAATGTAATCAAAAGAACAGGTATTTGTTGGCCAAATATTTCCTCCTCTTTTGCATTCAGTCTTTTTTAGATATCATTGAATTTCAAAATCATAATAAAACTTAATATTCTTTATTCTCTCTTAACTTTTTATTAACTAAAAATTGTATATATATTTCAAATATTCAATTATATATATGGGAACCACATTTAGTTTGTTCACAAGTTAGCACTCAATTAAGTGTTATGAAAAATTTTCCGACGAATTGGAAACTTTTATTAACGTTTTATAGAAATTTCATATTATATTTTTCAATCAAATGAAATTAATTTTGAAAATTTTCTAAAATAATTAGCGTTTGTTTGAATGTTGTCTTTCTTTAACCTTCTGTTGATTTTTAGAATTATAGAAACAAATACAGAAAACATCGGAAGAAAGTCAATCGACTCAATACAGACTCAATAATGATATACAACTCATTACAGACATATTTCTAACAGAATCGGAATTTGAAGTCTGGGAGCATCTAATCGCTCGTAGTTTCCTATTTTTATTTTGCCTCAGTTTGAATTATACTTGGCAAGTCTTGGCAAGTCTTGGCAAGGTCTAGGATCTCTCGCTCTCAATAAGAAATATTTGAAATATTGTATAATTAAATCGATGGGAAACTTAAAGTAAAGTTCTTTGTGTCGCCACTGAGTCGAGATGTGGTGTTCAATAGAATCAGTAATTTTATAATTTTTTGTTTCGATGCCTAAAGCGCTAGAATTTTGTTCTTTTAAATTCACTGTTGTTTTAGGCACTCAATGAAAGGCACAAACTCTTGAAATCTGGTTTCGATTCTTTTGTATACATTATATCCTTCAAAATTAGTTGTCAAGAGTTATGGCATTTGAGAGGGTGTTATCCAAAAAGGGGCTCAAACTGTATCTGATTTGTAATTAAACTATGGATAGTATTAAATAAGATTAAAACAAAATAATAATTTTTCTCATTTATGTAACTCATATATCGTGCCTTTGATTGCATTAGAGATGATATTTAGTCGTAAGACCCGCCACGACGTCATTCAATGCAATGGTTGAATGTATGGGCTCTGGTATATGACTTTGAGAGGAGCCCCGCCCGGATAAGGTTTTACAAGATGATTTATGACGATAATCGGTTGGATGCGACGGAGCCTTTGCTCTGTTATTTCAAAGACAAATTGAATCATTCGTCATCATTTCCCTTAGAGCGCAAGCAATCGCCAATTAAGGGCACCGGTAGACCAGCCAAAGACCAATATCGGCAAATCATGCAGAGAGTCCAGACACGTATGAGTCAATGCTCGTGATCACCTGTTCCTCAAACTCATATATATTCCCTGATTTTATCGACACTAATAACAAAACTCAAAACAAAGGTCTTATTCTTCACTCTCTATCCGCTCTCATCTCATATCAACTTTTTATATGTTTTTCATAAAAACAATAAATAAGACCGAAGTTGAAGAAGACTTAGAAAAAATCAAATGAACTTTTTTTTAATATTTTAAATCTTAAACTACTCTGGAATATAATGCAATTGAGAGTACCTTGATCACATTGTATGATTTATTAGTCATTGATTTTATTATACTTTATGTTAGAATTTTTTTTTATTGATTTAAAGATAAGACGATTGAAATAAATGAATTGCATTAATGTAACGCCTTTTAGACCTTTCGATAAAATAAAATTTTCTCAATTTCTCAAAAGTCTAGAATTTTTTTTTATCGAATCATAGTTTCGATAAAAGTTTGAAAGATTTAAACAAAAAATAAAATGAAATAAAAATAAGGAAAAACTGATTCCATTGCAGAAGAGAGGGAGGAATCCAATTATGATATTTTGTTTAAACAGAAATAAAACCTAACCTCTCAAACCATCAGATGATTCCTATTTCGTATTCTTCAATAAAATTATTAATTATTTGAATTTCGATATAATTTTTTCTAAAGGTATCGATTTTAAGAGTAGACTCAATACTAATAGATCTTTATATTTGAATAAAACTGATTCTCACGATATTTGGTATCATTAAAAATGACACATTGCTTGGGGACTGAGCTTTGCACTGAGCCCTGCACTGCTTTTAGTCAAATTCATTTCATAAGAGATTTGCATAATTGGGAAAAAAGCAAATCACTTGGAACTCGGGATTAGTACGAAATGCTATTCATTAAAAACGCCCACAACTTTGGTATCTCAAAAAATCGTATTCAAAAAGATTATTATAAATGTATTTCTATGTATATATAGATCCGATTTCTTTTTTACAATAAGGGACTCAAAAGCGAGAGCCCATAACACATCCAACTGAGCAAACATTTTGGTCGTGTGTCTCGATTCTTGAAATTGTAACTATAATTTGAGACCATTTTTCATAATCCAACTGACAATTGGAATGCATCCATCTTTGGCTCACTCTCTCCCTTTATGTAAAAGTTGAGAGAGAGAGAGAGAGAGCGAGAGAGAGAGAGAGAGAGAGAGGATATGTTAAGTAGAGAGCGTCCAATAGTAGGGAAGAGATCAGAGAGAGATGTGATGAGTGCTGAGCATAAAAAAAATCTGAATTCCTTCGACGAGAATCGGCGCAGAGAGTCCGATGACGGCGTTGTTTAATGACTGGTTTACTCCGTCCTAATGACAGTTATTTTGTTTGCAAAGAATCGTGACTTTGGGCCGCTTTCTATATTTGAATCCTGAGCTCAGTTTTATGTTCAATAACTTTTGCTTCGAAGGTCTGACCACTTTCTTATTGCTCTGAACTTCTATTCAGTTTTAGGAAAATATGTTTTGCATTTCTGTTCGTCCATTGCATTAGTTTTGACTCAACAATAGATTCCTTTCTTTACTATTATTATAGTCCTATTTATTTGACTGAAAATCTATAAATCTATAAATTTTGGATATATTAGTGGAAGAGAAGAATAGACTCTATTTATAAACTGATGGTTAAAATTATGAAATTTGCGAATTTCTCAGATTTTTAGATCTCCCGGTTTGTGCTACGCCTTAGTTTTGAAGGCGTGTATCCCTTGTATTGGTCACAGAGACCACTAAAACTCTAATTTAGTGGATAAGGCGCTAAACCAATATGAAAACCATGATCTTAATGATAGCGGCCTTAAGGCGGCAATAATTGTAATATTAAATCACGGCTTTAGACCAATACTCTTCATATTATAGATAAGTTTTTAAAATTGAAAGGCATCGCAAATATATATAAATATGGATTTCATGGGTTATGTGATGAGTCGGGCTTTGGATGCGGTATTTGAGGGACTCGTTAGTCAACGGTTAGTCAAATGGCTTAAACGTGTTGTGAGTGTCTAAACAATGATAGACTTTTCGTGTACTCTATTGAGAGACAATTATTCGATTATATTATTTGAAATGCTTTTGATTATTATTATTTGAGAGAAAATTGAGACATTTTTCAAATAATATAATACAATAATGGGTTGATTTGCACTCCACTACCGTTAACTCGAGTCAACAGACAATGAGAAGTGTATTAATGCATTGATAAGTAAGAGCCACCCATAGAGCCATACAGAGCTATACAGAGAGACAATCACTGTATAACATAACTATTATCTATGAATGTATTACCAGTAATACCGCATCACTTATATCACAAATAAGCCCTAATTTGTAAAATAACCCGAACTTAAAACGAATATTTGAATCCAAAGCAGTTATTCAGCTTTGAAAAGATGCTCTTCAATAGGGCTTAGGCTGAGCTGTCAACTGAATGTTGAGCTGAATGCTGAGCTGAATGCTGAACTGAATCCTGTGCTCAGCTTCTAATAACTACTATCACTCGATTACTCTTCAATTATTATTATAACGGCTTCTCTAATGGCAAACAATATTCAATTTGAAAGCTCTACTTATCGTCTGATAATCATTTGTTTGAATTGAATTTATTACATATTATGAGACCAATCATTGCAATCGTAATAATCGCGTTCTAACCACTGATTCACTTAATAACAATCATTTCTCTCTTCACTTGCCTTTTATAGCACTTCTCCTCATTCAGTGAAAACACCGTTTATTTCAATTCGTTGTGACTTTTGATTTGTATCAACCAATTGATAGCAACTTGTTTTCAAAATTAATTCAATTTTTTTCACCACATATTCATTAATATAATTTTCAATCAAAACGCTGTTAATGTAAAATATGATACAAATCAGAGTTAAGTGGATATAAAAAGTTGTGAATCATCGCAAAAAAGTTGTTTCAAATCAAAATTTAGATCATTTTGTTGTCAAATACGAGAGAATTCAATTTCTTCGAGAATTTCTTTTATAGAGCTTTTGTTAAGGACTCGAAAATAAGATAAAATTATTTGTAAATCGGACTTAATTTACGACATATCAGTATTTAATTCAATTAATTTTCAGTTAATTTGGTTACTTTATATAAATCCTCTCAGATAACTATGATCATGGTGAAAAGCATTCCTGATGCTGACCGCATTTGCAAGTACCTAAATGTGATGCACCTATACATGCGATGCATGTATTTTGTGTATATCGTGTGAAGAAAATGGGGTAATTTTGATCAAGGCTTTCATTTTCACATCAAAATTGTATCAATTTTTAGATTGATTGCGTTTTTGTCATCTATTTCACCTTTCAAATGAGGTCTTATTCCTTTTTAAGACAAACTTTTGAAAATTTTTATAACATTTATGACATTTTTGAATAAAATAAAATAAATTGTTTCTTCTGATCAATGAATTGTTATTCTGTGTGTGAAGAGAGAGAATTATCAGTTATATCCTCACATTTGTAATCATAGATCTTTATATGCAGGAGAAGAATATACTCTTGGATTAAGAGTTAATCATTAAGTACTACATTCAAATTGTTCACAAAGTGATGAAAATTCAATTCATATCTAAAAACATTTCTATTCATTTGAAATCATTAGGTAATGAATGGTTAAAAAGATGTGAGAATTCAATTTTTAAAAATTTATTCAAAAGTTTTTCATAAATTTTCTGATGGTTTTCAAAAAGTAGAATACGTTCGCAAACTGTAAGCAATTGTTTTATATAAACATTTGAGCATTTCATTAGTTATATGAATGAAAATCGACTAAAAAGAGTTATACGGAGTGATACCAATCCTGATATTTATTCTAGTCATCAGTTGAAAATATTTGAGGTAAATATAAATATAGTAAACATTTAAACATTTATTTATAACTATAGTATAAAACTTAGAAATGTTTTCGTAAAATATTTTGAATTATCGCTTGAAATACAAAACTATTATCAAATAATTTTTGAATAAAACACTGAAATGAATAAAAATAAAATAAAATAAATATATTTTGGTATTAAATAACACAAAATAAATCTATGGATGAATTTATAGCCTTATCTATGATTTTTCGAAATAATTACCAGAATTTTATTGGAGAAAAGTTTGAGTCAAATATAGACACCTGTTGTCCGATATCGACACCAGTGATGAACTGATCTCCGCACTAATAACTCATTCAATTTAATCAATTTGATAATCCAGATAATCTGACCTTCAAATGGATTTGAAATCACATTTTATGATAATTTTATACTTTTTTAAGTCAAACCATTTCTTATGAAGTTTTTATAGATTTTAAAGTTATTTCAATTAAAATGAATGAAAAGCAAACAAATGAGACTTATTTGGGATTTGATTTGAGTACTCAACAGGTATTTCATTTATTTTATTTGTTTTAAAAATTGATCTCAAAATTGATCTTTAATTAAGTTAAAGGCTGTGGCACTCAATCAATCACTTCAAGTGATTAACGAATCTTCCGTTCAGTTTGATTATGATTTGCCTGAATTCAGGTCAGTTTAGACGATATTTGTTCTAAAAATTTAAACAAATATTGTCTTCCGTTCAGTCATTTCAAGTGATATTTAATTCAATGTTTTAATTCACTCTTGAAATGACTTAACAGAACCCACGGAGGAGTTAACCATAGCTCAGACGAACAGACAGTTACGGCCCGACCCGTGATGTGGCTCAAGGCCTTTGATATGGTCTTAGAGAGACTCAAAATCGATGGCATTGACTACAGTTCTGTGGCCGCCATTTCCGGTTCGGCACAACAACACGGAAGTGTCTATTGGAAGAGAGGGACAAAACAAGTGCTCAACAATTTGAAAGCGGATAAGTTTATTCACGACCAGTTGTCTCAATGCTTCTCGTGTCCGGACTCTCCCATTTGGATGGACTCCAGTACTACAGAGCAGTGCAAAGGATTAGAGCAATGGGTCGGAGGTCCACAAAATTTAGCGAATATTACCGGTTCTCGAGCTTATGAGCGCTTCACTGGCAGTCAAATCGCAAAAATATCCGGCACTCGTCCCGAGACCTACAATCAAACGGAACGCATTTGTTTGGTCAGTAACTTCTGCGCCACTCTTTTTCTCGGAGACTACGCACCCATAGATTACAGCGATGGCTCCGGAATGAACTTATTTGACATCAGGTCTCACGAGTGGTCACAAAAATGTCTGGACTTTTGTGGACCTGATTTGAAGAGTAAATTGGGAGAGACTTTGGTTCCGACACCTTCTGTCATTGGAAATATCAGTCAGTATTTTGTGGAACGGTATGGCTTTAGTTCCGACTGTAAAGTGGTTTCCTTCACGGGTGACAATCCGGCCTCACTTATCGGGATGGGTCTCAGACAAGACGATGTGGCCGTCAGTTTGGGTACCAGTGATACCGTCTTCTTGAGACTCAAACACCCAAAGCCTGCACTCGATGGACACGTTTTGTGCAATCCTTTGGACGAAAGCTCTTATATGGGTTTAATTTGCTTTAAAAACGGGTCTCGAACTCGAGAGAGGATCCGTGACGAGTGCTCCGAAAGGGAGTGGAGTCTCTTCAATGAATTACTTGAGTCCACTCCGAGAGGAAACTTCGGAAATATTGGCTTTTATTTCGATTACAAAGAAATATATCCTTTAATTTCTGGAGACTTTCGATTCAATAAGTTTGACGCAGAAATTAAGACCTTCTCGAAGGAAGTTGAGGTCAGAGCTCTCATTGAGGGTCAGTTCCTTCGGTTGAGAGTTCACGCGGAAAACCTCGGTTACACTATTGGTCCCAATACCAGAGTTCTGGCCACTGGAGGAGCGTCGGCCAACTCTGCCATCATTCAAGTCTTGTCCGACGTCTTCAATGCACCCGTCATTATACAGACCCGTCCCAATTCTGCCTGTTTGGGAGGGGCTCTTCTCGCCAAATACTGTGAGTCAAGTCCTCATTTAAATCAAATATATTTAATATGTCTTTGATTTTCAGCACTCATTAAAGATAAACAAAGTTTTGAACAAATGATTGAAGAAATCAATGACTGCACGACAGCCGCCAATCCGTCCGCCGACGCATTCAGTGTTTACTTGCCTTTAGTCCAAAGATATCGCAATTTAGAGAATCAAATCTCAAACAAAGCCAATGGAAACAACACTACCAGTGATTAAAACCGATTATATTTCTATAACTCTTATTAATTCAGATCATTATATTTGTATCGCTTTTACAAAAAATTGTTACAATTTATTGATTATTATTAATAATTATATTTATATTATTAAGAAATTTTAAATTGAAAGCTGACTTACATTTACGGTACAGTGTCTGACATTTGCGGTACAGTGTCTGACATTTGCGGTACAGTGTCTGACATTTGCGGTACAGTGTCTG
>JAQIXV010000129.1:0-87237 GCA_034700625.1 Tectocepheus velatus
ACTATTATTAAAATAAATTCAAAATACAATAAAATCAAATCAAAATCAGTTTTAATCAAAAGATAATTGAAATCAAAACTTTGATTTCCAACAAATTTTTGGAGTTCTAAGTATTTCATATAAATTGAAATAAATTTTTATTGAAAATAATGACAAATAAAATAAAAGACAAAAATAAAGTTTTATTTATAATTTCAATTCATCTAAAGTAATGAGTTTGACCTCAGAGTCGGGGCTCATCATTGGAAGGTAGGCTTTAGCCCATTCCAGTCGTTCCAAAATGTATTTTCTTCGCGATTCCAAAGCTTTTCTCATTTCCTGTTTTTTCGTTTGTTTATTATCGATATTAGGGTTGGGTTTGGGTTTAGTTTTGTGAATGGCATCCAATTTCTCCAATTGTTTCGACTCTGACTGTCGTTTCAATTTATCGGCTCTTCTTTTAAGTTGTCTTTTAGTTAGAGTTTGGGTCGGATTTTGTTCTTCTCCAGTGTTTGTCGAAATTGGAATCCAAATGTCATTTGATTTTTCATATATTACTTCAATATTTTGTGAAACCATTTCCTAAATACAAATTATTTTCATTATAAACGCGAAGACAACAGAAGTTTTGTTTAGAAATAAGAAATAATTGAGTGAAACAAATGACTAATTATTTGATGTCTTCACTCACTTTATTCAAAGAATCACTAATTTTGTCACCTTTTGGTTCATCACTTCCTTTGTCCACAAAGAATAGGTCTCCGCCATCGATGTTATCGTTAGTCTTCTGGCGTTTTTGAAAACTTTCTTCAGTTCCGTCGGAAACTTCTTCGTCATCACTAATAGATATCTGATCCGGATTTGAGACCACTTTCATTGAATCGATAATAGCAGCGATTGGATCAGTAATGCCCAGTCTTTTGCAAAATTCAGTCGTTTGAGGGTTTGTGTAATTATGAACTCTTTGAGGGTCGGAGTCATTGTCTCTCCCATTGAGAGCCGGTTCAGTCATTTGAAAGTTTTCTGGAATTTTGAAGTCATTATTGAAGAGTTCTTTCACTTGATTTATGGCACTTTCATCAACAAAATGAAGTCTTGACCAGAGCTGAGGGACGGAACACTTCCTGTCAATACTCAACAACTTGTCGGTAGCTTTAAGTATAGCCAACCACTCGGAGTCGTATTCGAAGGAATCACTTTCTGAGGGAACGGTTGGCTCAATGTCTATGATTTCGAGGTATTGACGGTTTGGCAATACTTTGTCGAGCGCTAAGAATCGGGTTTGGATTTGATTGTCTTCCGTATGATTAATAAGTGCCTCAAACCTCACGTGAAGATGTGCTGAAAACCAATGTCTTGGCTTCAAATGGCGGACAAGAGGTTCAAGTAATGGGTTTCCCAAACAATTATTCTGCACTTCATTTCGGAAAAAGGGTTTTCTTCGGAGCAAATACTGAACGTTACCACAACTATGAATATTGAGCGGCCAGTCGTGGGATATCATCACATCCAGTGGCTGTTCTGGTGGACTGTCCTCTGACTTGATTTGCATCAATTTGTAGACATCTGTTTGTCTCATATGATATACACTTCTTTTAGTGCTTTCATCGAAAGGAAGTCTTTCAAAATGACCACAATTTGAGTCAAATCTGTGATGAATACCAGAAATACCGCCAATTCTGAGACCTTTGAAGCGGACGACCGAAGCGTAACCCAAATAATAGATATTGTTTGCGACCCAACCTCCGAATCCAAGAGTTTGCAAGTAATTAGAGGCCTCGTGATTACCACCGATGAACAAGGTCAATTTGGGGGCAATAGTCTCTCCGCAGTAGTACTTATGAAATGTCTGCAAATGTCTGTATTTTTGCGGAACTGCCATACATTGCAAGTCGTGTTCGTTACGGACGGACTGAAAATCGCCGCAAATTATGACCAAATCTATTGAAATCTGTTTTTCTTTTTCAATGCGAGAGATATCGTTATAAATGAGATCCAACTCTCCGTGAGAGCAACCAATCACTGCTATCTTCATATCTAATGATGTCTTCAATCAAATCAATTGATTTAAATTGTTATCAAAAATATGTAAACAAATGAAACAAAACTCTTGAAAAGCATTCAATCATTTGTTTGTCATTTGTTTTCATTTATTTACAAAAACGTTATTTTTGTTTAGAATTAAGTTTTGATTCAATTTCTGTTCAAAAGTAACAATAATTTGTGAAAACTTTTTATATTCAATGAAATTCATTGTAATACAGAAAACAATAATCGGGGTCCTTTCAAATTCAAATTTTAGACACTTCATAGTCGGACACAAATGGATGATTTCGAATAAAAGTGAGTTGGTTTGTCTGACCTAGATTCTAATAAATAAAAAGTTTAATTTTGTCCTAGATCATTCTGAGGGAAATTTTTGTTTGAATAGTCATTGAATAGGAGACGACTTTGTTTTGAAGCGCATAACTTGTGTTGAGGACATCGATCTGGGAATCAAAGTTCAAAATAAGATTTTTTTTTTGCAAAAAATGAACTCTAATTATAGTGATTATAATCACGACATTAAAAATTAATCCATAAATCAATTGAAAAAAAAACTTTTGAAGTCATGATTTCATTCTATTAATCGTTGCTTCCGTTTAAAACGATTTGATTCCATAATTAAAACGATTTGATCAGAAGTGAACTGAAATGATCAATAATAAACAATGAATGATCATGGTCACTTATGGTCATTTAAATGGTCATTAATGCAACAAATATTATTAATTTCCAAACAGAAAAACATCGGCAGAAGATCACAAAGACTTTCATACTTTAATTTGATGGTCGAGTAATTTGTTTAAAAGCAGACATTAATTGCTAGTTTATTCTTGGACCATGCTCATTTTAAATGCGAATAAAAACTAGACTCCAGACGAGGAAATTGAAATCAAAATCACGAAAAGCAATAAATATTTAAATATCTTTTTCCAAACCATAAGAACCCATATATTTCTCTTTTTTCTGTATTAAAGTTAAACTCATGAGACATAAGTTATTCGGGTGATTGATCTCCGACTAAATTAGAAAAAAACTGAGCTTTCATTGAATAATATTTTTAAAGATATAATCAAAGATGAGACAGACATGGGCTCAATTCAAACTGTGAAAGGTTAGAATCTAATCGTGAACTAAAAATTACTAAAACTTCTTAAACGGTTTGTTTGGAAACAATGTTTCTCTTCAGACAATACTTTGAATACAACTATCGATCAAAATATCAGATTTTGAAAACCGGTGGTCAAAGAACTACTGGAGTGGAAGTCATTCCAGATATTAAAGTGATAGCAGACCTGATATCTGATCGAAATATTTATATCGAAAACAATAAAATGAGAGACAATTGACTGAAAGTTCAAATCATTTTAAAGAGTTTGCGAAACGAAAAGGAAAGCCATGAGAAAGAGACGATCCGATGGTTACACTTGACTTTTGATGGACTCTATTGAACCGAAAAACATTGAGTTAAACATTGAGTTAAACTCTGGTTTTGGCAATAATTTTGTGCAAAAACTATTTTTAATGATATGAACGATAATTAGCGTATCTCTGATTTCGTCAATTCATGCATTGCTTGCACTAAAAAACATCAAAACATTTTCTTGTGTTAACTTAAGTTCAAACCAAAAGAAAATTACATACAATTGAAATAATTTTTGTCTATTATTTGTTTAATTGGATGATTGGAGAAATAGTTCCTAAACATTAAAGTTTAGATCCAAAAGATAACTAAAAATTTTAATTCTCTTCAATTACAGGAGAGGAGAGAAGAGAACCCATTTGAAAAAAAAACTCGAATTTCAAATAGTTTTATGTGTTTCGCAACAAATCGTTGTATTTTTCAAAGTTTTTAAACTTTGTTTTTAAAGTTATTATAAGTTTATATAATAACAAGTTTATTGATTTAGTAAAACAATGAAGAATTCCTGTGAATATCAAACTATTAATAATTGAATAAACTTTTAATTCATCAAATATTTTGTGAGAATCGGTGGAAGAAATACTTCAAAGAAGTTTCTCTTTTCGAGAAAATTCATAAAATTTTTCGAAAGTAAAAAACGAAAAAATATTATTTTTTGTCAAAAAAATTGTCTAATGGACTGAAATCGACGAATCGTCACATTCGGATGGGCTCTAATCCTGTGCTAAATATATTGAGCACTGGTATGGCTTCACATAAATAATCAGAAAGTTTGAGCCAAAAGTTTGCTTTACAGGTGAGTCTCGTAATGGCCTTCAAATGGAAGCCCTCAACAAAAAGGTTTGTCGACAGAGAGGGTCAATGACTGGGAATAAACAGCAAACTATACCCAAATGTCGGCACAAAACTAGAAGTTTATATAATTTTGTTTCACGAGCTGTGCTTCTCTTCGAACGGATAGCCTTTGCTTTGGTTCTTGTTTTTGGCAAAAGACGACGTAAAGCCATAGTACGACCTGTTATGTCACACAACACTAACTCACACATACCTGTGCTCACAATCTAATGATTTTTTGAGTCCTCTCAGACAGTGATTTACTATTATAGAGAGTCTCAGCAGTTGTTACAATACTTTACTGAAGACTCTCTTCACAAAAGTTTAACATTTTTTGACAAAAATTTCAATGAGTTTTGAGTCGATTTCTTCGTTAAGACAAAAGTTTTGTGAATAAAACCCAAAATGTTATGAATTTTAATATTATTTTATCAAAACTCGGATTAAATTTATGATTGAAAAGTGATTTGTTGTGAAATGAAGTCTTCGTTTGGAAGTAATCAGAACAACATTCATAGGAATCAAATGAATTCCAATTATATGGCAATCATTGAACAGAAGACAAACTCTTCTCAATCGGCTTCTGATTGTCGGACACCCATCGCGTGGCACAACCGTACCATTAATTTGACAAAACCTATGACTTTAGTGCAAAGTCCGCAAAATGTGACCACGACTTATGCGGCCAAATACCGTCGGGCTTCCGGTCCGTCCGGTCAACGTCTCTCTCAAAGGGCTTCCTCTCCATCGGCAACCACTACATCATCTGACGATAGAGAAGAGGTTCCAATGGTTAGACATCATATGCGAAGACCGAACAGGTATTCAGTTTTGAAACAAATCCAAACATTTTACAGAAATTGACTGAAATTTGATTTGTTTTGAACAGTCGAGTGACGAATAGTAGTGCTCTGACTGTCGAAAGAAGACAACACTTAACTAATCCTAAGTTTGGAAATCAAATAATCCTTTCCGGAGAATATGCTGTCCATCCGATGCATGCGTTCAGAAGCGGTACTTTGAGATCAACTAAAAGTGTTCCGGCATTAGCCATGTCCTCCTCAATCAATGGCGACTCCTGTCCAGTTCACGGCAACGGTCACAGCCATAGCAACGGTCAGACTATATTAATGCAGACCTGTCCCCCACATCCTCACCACTACTTGCCTTCACTACCCAATCAAACCATGAATTTTCGTCGATTCGGTTCCTTTACTGACATTCGGGACCCAAGACTTGCGATGAATGGCAACGGGTTATCATTTTTGACACCCATTCCCGAACATAAGCAGTCGTGTGGACTAATGCCTGTCTACTACTCTCAGCCACAGACAGCACTGCCAGCACTTCCACCACCAAATAGTATACCTCTCCATTTAATGGCTCCAAAGTGTACCACACGTTCGATGGTATTCCCGGCCTATGCCGAGCCCTTACCCTTTCGAAACCATTTTAAAGTGTCTTCACCCGTATCTCCGGTGCCGTCCCATCAAACGGTTAAAATGAATAACAATTACGGAACCCTTTCCGAAGATATTTGCTGCAGAGGACACCTCATTGTCCTTTGGGTCATATTAGGGGTCGTAACCGTTGGCGTCATTTCAGGGATAATACTCGCGGTTACTATGAATTGATGTCATTTTTCAACAAAATTTTAGTTAAATTTTTATTAAAAACTAATTTATTTTATCAATTAATGGTTTTAATTATTGTTTTTCATTTCATAACTATTAATAATGTTTTCAAAAACTGTACTCATATTCCATAATATCATAAAATATTCATAAATTAAATGCAAATTACTTTAAGAGTTAAAGTGAATCGTTTTTCACTGAATTGTCTTAAACTACATTTTTATCAATTTCTTCATTCGTTTAGTGTTTTTACAAAATTATTGAAATTTTGTTTCGAAACTTAACTCAATTAAAATGACTTAAACTTAATTAAAATTTGAATAATAATCAGAAAAATCATAAGAATGAGTTAAAAATAAAGTGCAGTAAATATATTACTAAATATTTTAAGAAAAATCTTCACAAAAAAATATACAGAAAAAAGTGTTAAGAAATATATTAAATGAGGAAAAAACACTTTGAAAACAATAATTGTATTATAATATTGATGTCCAACAGAGCGGACACTGATTTCACTCGACTTTTAAGAAATCTAAGGAATAATATAATCAGAAAAATATTATAATAACCAAAAAATATAATAATTTTGAGGTAAAGAAACTCAAAAATTATGTGAAAACTCTGGGATTTTTGATGAGTTTTCGCTATTAAACAATGATTTCAAAAGAGAAAAGTTATTGTTTTCCATAAGAATAACAAAAAAAAATGGTAACAAAACGAACAAAATTAAGAGTAAAATAAGTTTTAAAATAAGAAGTTTTATGAGATTTTAGTCAATTAAAAGTCAGATCTTTTGTTTCAATAGATTTGTTGAGAGATTCGGTGTTTATCAACTAAAACCGGAAAATGAGAGAAACAAATGACAATAAAATGTCATTAATTGGCGAAAATAGAGAAATCTTTTTTGAGGATCAATTCCAGAAGAGTCGGTTGTTTTTCGATATTAACACCTCTTTGTTTGAAAGCTTTTAGTTTTTGTTCTAATGATGTCTTATCTGAGCCTTTGATCCAACGATGTCTTATCGAAAGGACAATCAACGGCACAACCATTTGATTGTTGTCGTAATGACGATACTTTGAGATCAATTCCAGAGCTTTTTCCGCAAATTTCTGCGCTTCAGAGGTGTTGTCCCCAGCGTTGAGACAACCGACTAATACGCAAATGGTTTGAAGCAACTGATCTGTGGGTTCTTCGCTGTGGAGGAATATCTTTTCCTGAATGAAGTAAACATTTTCCAAAATATTGGAGACCTCTTCGAATTCGAGAGCCTTTAACTTCTTCTGAGCGTCTCTTAATTCGGGATAAAATAGGAATTCAGAAAATTCTTGAGTTGTTCTCAGCTCTCGAATACTGAGACAATAGGCCAAAAGGTGTTGGAAAGCGACCGACCGCTCAGTTATCACTTCTGGAGAGAAATTTCCGACAAATGTCTTCTTAGGAAACGGAAAATCAGTCAAAAGTCGGGGAAAACGTTTGCGAAGCGATTGATATAAATGTAAGAAATCTGAATAACGTCTCTCAATAACAGCGGGTCTGGTCTCGAGTCCGGGAACTCTCTTAACCAAAATAGTATAACAAACAAATCTCTTCCGATTGGATCCGATTGTCGATCGCTGAACAGTTTTGGCAGATATTATCTCAAATGTAACCCTATATTGAGATCTCTTTGGTGTCGGACTACCGATGGTGTCGTCGCTCCAGATTTGGACAGTTTTTGACCTCAGATGTGACGCTTCTGATTGAGATTCGCTTTTGACCCGATTCTTGTCAATTGATTCGTTGTTTTGATTGAAGTCCTCATCGTTTTGATTGACATTTAGTTTAATATCGAGTGAAACACTTGACTCCAACTGAGAGGTCAACTGATCTCCGGTTAAATCTTCGTCCAAAAGAGACAAAGAATTTATGAGATTGTCTTCAATTGATGGCATTTGTGATGAAATGGCACTCATTTTGATTATCACATAATAATTAGGTTTACATTTAATTAATGACAATATATTTAAACTATAAATTAGTCTATAATTCAACTGAAAATCGGATTCAAATCATTTGTTTTTTTTGAGCGAAAAATAATGAAAATATTAGACAAAAACAAACCATAAAATAATTCTCAGCTGTTATTCAATGAGAGTCTCCACTCGAGAGTCGATAGACTTCTATTACACTAAAGGACTCATTCAATGACTCAAAACATTTGGCATTCAATTGTCAACCGATGCTCTCAAACTCAAAATATAAACACAAGAGTCAGTCATTTGATCTCAATTTGTTGCACAAGTGTCTGATAACTCAGGTTTTGTCAAACCGTTTAAGTCGAGTGTCAAACGAAAAATAATTAATAGAAAACTTGATATTTATTGAGATATTTGGCATATTTTGCGGTAAAAATAGCAAAACATTAAATAAGTTTTATCTTATTTTTGAAAATGTTTGCCAGTTATCAATGATTCCTAACAAGTTCTAGCAAGTTCAGTTCAAAACTACAAACAACTATGATTGTGATCACTATATCTGCCCAAAAACACTAAGATTTTCCTCAAATTTGTATCACATTTTACTGATCAGAGTTTACGAAAAATTAGGACAAAGAGTGAAACAAACGATTAAAACATTTTGAATGCCTTTAAAGGAATCTCTAAACGTTTTTTTTTATTTTCACATTAATTAAAAATATTATTTTATATTCAATTCAAAGTTTGTTATGAATATTCAATAAATGAATCAAAACTTTTCAAAAGGAAAACCTAATGTTTATTCATATCTGGTATCAGGTTTTTATATTGATTAGTTTAACCTTAGTTTTAGCATAAAGTAAACTGAGCTCATTGTTTATGTAAAACAAAAAATTTTGATTTAAATTTCAGAAGAAAATTAGTTCCAAGAATTTAATTAGAAAACAAACAAAAGGTTCACAAATAAGAACAAGAGTTAAACAACTGTTAATTTAATTGATTCTCAATAAGTTTTGGTCAAAACCTGTTAACAATTATTGGCATTGAAAAGTGTGATGACTTATGAAAGAATATTTTTAATGAGTTCTGACCCAATATTCATGACTTGAATCTTAAGTAAAAGCCTTAATAGAGGACAACAACTCTAATGAGAAAAAGTAATCCCAATCTCTCTCTCATTAATTAGAATAATGTCTTTCAAAGAAAAACTAAATATAACTCAAAGTTTGTATTCTTTTCAGGAATTTCTGGTTTTTTCCTCTTTTTATTTCAAGATTAGTCTCATTTAAATACAGATTAGAGCCAAAAACAATTGAAAAACTTATTTACAGCTTATTTTTGTATATAAAATGCAATCCTTAATCTCAATTTAATAAATAAAATCAATTCACATATAATCTGATGAAATATAATCAAATTATAAAAGAAATTATAACTTTGAATATGAGAAGTTCCAAGCTCATTGAGAACTAATTCAAGAATTTCTTAAATAATGATTTATTGCCAACAAATTGAAAATTTTTATTTATATCTATTGAATGGGAGACTAAAGAAGATTATTATCGACTATATTAAAAATATTTGTGGGAATTCTCATAATTAGCCATAAACTTGATTAATGGTTGACTTAATTTTAATTTGAGATAATGATAAGATCAAGATACAGCTATACTCGTCAGCTAGATCATTTCAATGTTGACATTCGAACTAAATTTACAAGAATATTTTTGTTGAGCATTTACTTTAAAATATTCATTAGAATTAAGTTTAAGGGAAATGAGAGAAAGCATTGAATATTTTTAAAATAAATGATAGAATCCATAAGAAATTGATAGGAAGTGATTGGAAGTGATGCTTACATTAACGACAAAACTGTCAGTCAGTCCTTCACTTGATTTGCGTCACGACTTCTCAAATTATTGTTTGATATAATGTTTGATATAATGATCAGAAATACAACTTTTTTTACTTGACTTCACTTCCGATAAGTTTCTAATTTAAGATCGGAAGACCTGTTCCGACAAATCTAATGAATATCAACTCAAAAAGCAATGACCAAGTTTAGTTTAAACATTCCATCATATTAGCTAGTTAATATTCTCCATTAGAAATTGAGTCAACTGTTGTTCCTAATTTGAGAATCAAGTCATTAAAACCATAATCAGTTTGGAATTAGTTTTGGTGTTCATTTGATTGTACAAGGGTATTATAAAACTCGTCTTCAATTATAACTAGCAATCAAATGTAACAAGCTAATTTATCAGAACCATTGAAGAGAATGATTCTAGAACTGTATGGAATATTTTAATAAACAAGGATTGTTTTTCATTCAAAAGCGATAAACTTGATTATTTAACTGACAGCCAATAGCGTAACGACACAACACTATCCATAAGCCTGAGTATGACATAAGTATGACTCCCTTCACGTCATACAAACATTTCTCTTCAAAATTATTACAAAAATATTCAAATATTTAACAAAATAATCAGATTTTAATAATTTTAAACATAAATAAATAGTTGAAATGTTTATAGTTTTCATTAAAATGAATTATTTTCCATAATTTTTATTATTTTAATTAAAAATAATAAAATGTTTTCATTAAATGAGTTGAACTGTATTTTAGTGTAAAAGTATTGTTTGCATATCGACAGTGATATCGACTCGAGTTGTCATTTAAATCCAATTCATTTCAAATTAAATTCAGTCAATGTTTAACTCAATTCAAACCAAATCAAAACTAAATAGTTCATAATTACCTAGCATATTATTGTTTGTATTTATATATTAATTTGTGAATAAATCGTTTGAATAATCAATTTTTTGGTAAGAAATCGATTTTGATTTACAAATAATTTTGACCTTCAAATAGTCAATAATTGGCTAAAATAGGCCTTTAATAGCCATTTTTGTTTATCTTGATCATTTTTTTCATATGAAACCATTAGATTCTTATCAAAATACTATTTGTTTTGTCTCTGATTGAAGTCATTTAATCGATAATATCATTGAATATCCACTGAATGCGGAAAAAGCGGTTAATTTTAGTTTTGATTTTGTTTTTCAGGAAATTGTATTCAAATTAAAGTCTCGAAAATGATTTCAATTGATATCATAATTAAAGCTCCGAATCAAAAACTGGACGACCAGACCATCAAATGTGATCTCGAGTGGTCTGTCCTCAAATTAAAGACACATTTGTCATCTGTATATCCATCAAAACCCGTAAGTATTTAATTTATTTAAAACTTTAACTGTCTTTTGGGTTATTCATTGAATTGAAAGTGTTTTTCATTAATTGTGTCTCAAATTGAATATCAATTTCAAAAATTTTATTTTTCGCCATTTTTGGGAAATTTCCGAATTATATCCAAAACTCAATTTTAATTTCAGTTTTAATTTTCCTCTCATTTTGTTTTACGTTTCATTTGAATTGTTTTCCTATTTTTGTTAAACATTTAAAACAAATTAATGGCAAAAAACATCTGAAAAGTGGTATAAAATGTGTTATTTTAATGAAATAAATGGTTTTTATTCTGACGTCGACTTAGTATTAAATTCTGATCGATTGGACGGTCGTCTCATTTACTAATATTTCAGTTATTTCTATAAATTTATTAATTTTTGAACACTTTTTAGTTGAGATCTAAATATTAAATGAAATTAACTTCTCTTGGAATCCAATTGTGGTTTGTTTTAATAGTTTTTGTTTAGATTAAAATCAATTGTAGTAATCAATAAATAGATAGTTATTTCTGTTTAACTATTAATGTATGCATTCATTTGAATATTAATTTAACTCATTTTCGGCCAAAATATTGATTATTATATTAAATATTGAAAAATAGGGTTTTTATCAATTGTTTGGAAGTAATGCATAAACTCTTTATTTTGCAATAAAATTGAGATAAACTGATAATAACTGTTGTTATGACTTATTTTGTGAACAGCGTATAGAAGATCAGCGCCTTATCTATTCCGGACACTTACTGAAGAACGATCAAAGTTTACGCGACGTTTTGCAGCCAATCGACAATAACCTAACCTTTACTATACATATGGTGTGCTCCCAGTCATCAACTAATTCAACAAAACGTACCTCCGATTCAATGGCTGTTAATAACGAAACAAATTCTTCAAACGATTCTTCAAATAATGATAACTCTTCGACACAATCGACAAATGAGAACAACACCCGAACCAATGACACCCCAAATGTAATGGAGAACCCGACCAACTCTCCATTTTTACCCAATTTCAATACGTTTTATGCGAACCCAATAAATATGAGCACTCCTGCAGTTGTATTACCACCGGATCAGATGTGGCAGCAAATGGCAGCCCTCCAACAGGCGTACGCCCAATATATGGCTCAGTATATGATTCAAAACCCATATCTAAACCAAAATCAAATGACACCAACTGTTATACCACCGATGGCCCCAATGGCACCAATGGTTGTCCCCCAGCCTGTTATCAACGCCGCTCCTGACGCTGGTATGCCTGTTGTGAACGCCCCCCAACCCCCTCCAGTACAACGTTTGAATGCAGGACCGGGAGGTCAACAAGTGATAGACGATGACGACGAGGGACGGAACAGGGATTGGTTGGACTGTTTCTATTGGATGAGTCGCGCTGTTGTCTTATTCAGCATTATTTACTTCTACTCGTCGTTCACTCGTTTTCTATTAGTGGTGTTCCTATCGGTTCTCTTATATCTCTATCAAACCAATTGGTTTAACAGAAGACAACAAAACATTAATAACAATCGATTGCAACCAAATATCGTAAATAATAACAATAATAATGAAATTGGAGTCAATCGCCAACAACAGGAGCCCAACGAAATCGACGACATAGAAGTAGTGGACAGACTTCAGCCAAATGCTAATAATTCTGTCGACGGGAGAGTCACCGAAGAGAGGTTCACAGGTTTGAGATTTATTTGGGTTATAGTCTCGTCTCTGTTCACATCATTAATCCCAGAAAATCCTGCCGTTCCCCTCAATATCAACTAATTTTGACTCTTTCCTTCACTTTTTCATTAACTTTTGTTCCTTTTATTTATTTTGAACCAAATTTAAACTCAAATCAATTGTTAAAACTTTACGTTAAATATATATTATATATAAAAATGTATTTAAATATAAATTTGAAATTATTTAACTTTAAATGTATTTCAGAGTAAAAGCTTTTTTTTGCAATACATAACATTATTTCTGTTTTTATATAATGCGAGAGATTTTTGTCACAAAAGTCACTGAATTTTATGTAAACTTAAGCCAAAAATGTGACAAAATTTCGATTTGATTACAATGTAATGAAATCTTTGTTTATATAACGTTTTGAATAGATTACAAAATATCAAAAAGTTTTGTAAAAAAAGGTTTTCAGATATTTTATTAGTGTTTATCTGAATATAAGAAAACATTTCTATTTGTAGTTTAATTTGTTTGCATCCGTTTGTTGTCACGAATGCACTCAACGATTGATTGCTTTACTCATTCAAAACAAAAGCAAATTATTTATTTATAAATATATTTAATTTAATTCCAAATGTATTCAAATTCTAATGAGTTTTTTGAATGAATAATAAAATTGTATAAAAATCCCAAAACTTATGACCAAATATCTCATTAATTTTGAACTATATTCTCTTGATCTACCAAGTACAACTTTTATTAGCATCAGGTTACATTAAAAATTCATTCTTGATCATTAAATAAAAAGATTATTATAGTTTTAGATGAAATGATTTATATTTATTTTTCTTTATAAATATTTAAACAGTTTGAAATATCTCGGTCATTATCTTGGTCATTATAAAAAATTTTTTTGCTCCTCTGAGTCTATGATTGATGAGAAGGAGAGAGAATTGGATTAATTTTAGTTTCGATGTTAAACAAAATCAATGAAATTCATGAAAAGATTTTTAGATAGAAATCACATTAAATAAAGTTTTACTCCGATATTGTGTTTCATCTGTAATATCGTATATCTGTTGGGTTTGGTTCAAACGGGGCTTAGTTTTGGACTTCCGTTCGGTTGGACTCAAGTTTTTCTATTTTCAATTCAATATATATTTAATTCGTTTGCAATCTTTCATTCGATTGTTTCGAAAGCGGTTTACTTTCGTCTGATTTAGTCTTTAGATGCGATCAGACATGAGATTAGAGACGACATTAGAGTTGACATTAGAGTCCACACAAAACAATATTTTCAATTCAATTGAAGACAAGTTAAGCGAAAGTAACGAAAATTATGATCGACGGCGTCCTAACCACTCATATCATACAAAACTCAAAATATTTTTAATCAAATATTTTTGTCATTTATCGACAATAATTTCCTTTGGAAGAAACTCAACGAATTGTTCTAAAAGAATCTTGGTATACAACAATTGAAACTACTTTGGGAATATTTTGGCAATTCTTAGGGAAATTGAAGTTTAAAATTATCATGGTGCTTATTAGTTCTGATCTTATTAGTGCTATTTTATTGTCATAAGTACTGTTGAGTCTTAAATGTGGAATAATTTAGAGAATTTGTCAAATATTTTGTCGGATGAGTTTTCGTACAAATATTGAATCATCTTTTCGTTTGACATTTTCTATTCATAAACAAAAATGATTCACATTTTTATAAATCGTTTGTAAATATATTTCTCAATGAAATTCAATTTAAACGCTTTTCCTATGAAACGAATTTCTGATGAAATGTATTTCAAACAAACAGTTGATTAGATTACAAACTAAACAAAAGTATCGCAAAGTTGACGCCAATTGCATCATCCAATCCATTCACAAATTATTTCATTGATATGATTTAATCTGATGTGAAATGATCTAGGTTGAATACTTGCAAAACTTGTGCAGAACGTAATAAAATGATTTGGATAACTAGTGGTCTCTTGTGGTCGACAAACAGTTTTATGTGAAAATAGATTCAATTGATTTGAGTTTTGAATAAATTTGGCGCCACTTGTCTTCAATGCTGTCTTTGACGGAAGCATAAGCTCTTGTCGTGTGATGTCATCCATTATTGTTTGAATTTATAGACAATTATTTGAATTAAAATTTATTGAAAACATTAAGAAATAGTTTTATTAATATTTTTCAATAATATTTCGTTTAAGTAATTGAATACAAATTTGACGATAATTTGCAAATAGTTTAACCATTTATTGAAGTATCGAAACAAACAAACAATTATTGAAATATGGCTGAAGACGATTCGGTAATTGATTCGGAATCAATTGATTTCTTCAATTTAATGATTGAATTGATTTTTTCAACAGATTTTTGACCCAAATATGAAAAAGAAGAAGAAAACGAAAAAACCGTTTGACATGAGTTTACTCGAAGGCAATGAAGAGACAAACGAAATGACGGCTAACGAAACCGATTCTAAAGGCAATGATGTCGTCGACGAAGACCTCACAGATCTGAATGACTTCTCTGGACTCAAGAAGAAGAAGAAAAAGAAGAAGACATTCAATTTGGAGGACTTAGAGAATGCTTTACCCGATAAGGAAAACGGGAAACCCGTCTCTCCTTCAGACGAGAATCAGACGCCGGCCGATGAGGCGGACAACGCCGTAGAGGATGACCTCGACTTCGATTACACCAAAAAGAAGAAGAAGAAGAAGAATAAAGTGAACTTCGATGACATCGGTATCGAACCCATTGACGAAATGGACGCCTCCGCCACCACTCAGGACTATATCGAAAAAGAGGACGGATTAGACGGACAGCAGTCAAACCTTTCTTCAGTTTTAGGAAAAACGCCGACAAATAAATGGTTAGAAACGGATCGCGACTACACTTACGACGAATTACTAGAAATAGTCTTCAATATAATCAAAGAAAAGAACCCGGAATTAGACGCCGGAACTAAGAAGAAGTTAGTTATGAGACCACCACAAGTCTTAAGAGTCGGTACAAAGAAGTCTTCTTTCGCCAACTTCTTGGAAATCTGCAAATCGTATGAATTGTTTACAAAATGTGTTTGAAATGAATTTAATTGTTTTAACTGTTAATAGACTGCATCGACAGCCAAAGCATATGCAGGCCTTCCTTCTGACAGAATTGGGTACAAGTGGTTCAGTTGATGCCAATAATCAGCTCATAATTAAGGGTCGTTTCCAACAAAAACAAATTGAAAGCGTTCTCCGAAGATATATCAGTATTTAATTGACTTTTGTTTTCAAATAAATTTATATATTTTTCTCAAATATCTATAAAACAGAGGAATACGTCGCGTGTCAGACGTGTCGGTCTCCGGACACAATCCTACAGAAAGAGACCCGTCTTTTCTTTCTTCAGTGCGAAACGTGTGGTTCCCGGCGTTCTGTGGCTAACATTAAGAGTGGTTTCCAAGCCGTGACCGGAAAGAGAGCCGCCATTCGGGCAAAAACAGCGTAAAATTTGTATCAAAGCTCTTATTGTATTACAAACTCTTATTTTGTGGACTTTTAATAAAATAATAAAATAAATTGAGTACATATTTGGACATAAAATTGATTAATAGATAATTGTATGGTTAATGTTACCTTGATAATGATAATGATAATGATTATGATAATGCCAACTTATTCTGAGCCAATCTAATAAAACTCATTTTTTGTTTAACAATACATTTGATTTCAATTTATTTGTGGTTAAAAAAACATTCGAAAGAATTAATGAGTCATTAGTTTACAGCGAGAGTTAATTTTAATCAATAAGCTATTAAATAAAGATAGGAACAAGATCATTAGATGATTAAGATAATTAATAGACCAAATCCTATTGATTCAAATTTGGAGCTTTTTATTCAATTTTATTCAACACTTAAAAAGTTATTCAAAAATAACGTTTCGTTTAATACGTTTTTTTGTGAGTTTTTTGGCGCCGTTTTAGTCGATAAACAAAAATCATTTGATTTGAAAACACTTTTGGATTGAATTGTCTTTTGTTTATATCTTTGGATCAAATAATGAGTCAATCGGTGTTTCGGAACAAACGGTTTAATAAGAAAAAGATTTTTTCGGTTCTGACGGAAGTCAATGATTTGGATAAAGAGAAACAAACGGTTTTTGATAATATGAAACATGACTTTTATGCACATCTCTCCGATAGACAGTCCGACCGCGAGGACAGACACCGTCGGGCGGCCACTGCTATTAGACAACAGTTTCAGTCACTTCTGATGCAAATCCCTTCTAATATACAGAACCTTACGATCCAAGAAATCTTCAGTAAAGGGGGTTCTGTCGGACTCACTGACGGACCAAATGATGAACCGATTGTTTCCATTGAAATCCCAAAATCAATGTTGAGTTCAGCCAATGATTTGTCTCAAGTAATGTCACAAAAGAAGTTAAACGACGCCTTCAAAGAACCACTTCTTCAGAAGATGGCTGTCATCAAAAGTGCCTCATCTCGAAAGGCAACCGAAACAATCGCTTCCAGAGTCACCAGAAGTACAGTAAAGGGAACCGTCAAAAGAGGAGATATATTCAGTCGACAAAAACCATTGCCATCGACGCCAACCGATCCCAAAGTGAGCGCCGAAAAGAAAAATTCAGAAAATAAAGAGGAAGTGGTTCTGAAGTCGCTGTCGGGAATACATCTGAAACCCGCCCGAAAACCAAATCCCAACGAAGACATCATAACTCTAGCCTTTTCTACCTCTGGAACACCTCTTCTGTTGGAGAATAAGACGATAGAGAGGATCAATAAATCTAATTAAGAGAACCGATTGAATCAAATTGTTTTAAACGCTTTTATAAACATTTATTAAAACTATTTTTAAAACCATTGTATTTGTATTTATTGCTAATTATTTTCTAACACTTTATATAAAATGCATTTTATCTGAACTTCTGTTGAATTCAATTATAAGAGAAATTCAAAGTCTTATTAATTAATGTTTTTGTCGGCAAAAAGTTTTTTACAAATGAATTGAATATTAATTTGAATGAAAGGAAAGAAAAAGAAGTGGTGTTGGTATGGATTGTAAGCCCCATTCGGTTAACATATGATATGTCACTCGCATTATCTATAAGAGTCGGACTGAAGAGCCTTTTTTGTGATTACGGGCTCAGGTTTTTCTCCTTCTCAGCCATTCGTAACGTTTTTAAGGCTAAACGGATTACAACCGCTGACACTCTCTGTCATAAGTCCGGGGACTTTCCCCAAAGCACTGGGAATTACAGCGAATTCTTTCGTAGCTTTGAATGCGAGTCAAACCCCGACACCTATTAGTGAACACAATTTTCTCCTTTATATAGCCCTCAAAACACTATTAATACTTGGATTACAGTCTTTAAATTTATATTCAATTTATATTTTTATGTTTTACTCAATTTTACTCTTATTTCACATAAAAATATATTTCTTTGCTAATTATAAGAAATAATTTATATGAGTTTTCAGATAAAAATTAAGTTTACATCGAAAGTCATTTTAACAAATGAATGATCCTTGCTGCTATTCTTGCTGCTGCTAATTACTAATTTGAGGTACAATTTTGCTTTTCATTTGTTACAACTCCTAAAAGTTTTATCATTTTTTTCAATAAATGTTTCATAAAAACAACAAAAAGGATAACAAATATCAGGAGAATCCAAAAGTAATATTTGTTTTGAGAGATTAACTCAATTAATCACTTCTTCGTTATTAAGTTATTTGTTATTTAATTAATTATTTAATAAAATTTGGAAAAAATGATTAATTAATTTAGTTTTAAAAGAATCCAATTTAAGAATTAATTCTTTGAATAAGTTTTCAATCGAAACATCAATTATAGGTTATTTGATTAATTTATTTGGAATTTATAAAAATTGAAGCATGATCAACTGAAGATATGTTTTTAGCTTGGTAGAGTAATTTCTGAATAAAATGAGTCATTTAATCTATTCTTATCATTGCATTTATCACAAACCCATTATTGAGTCAACAGATGATTAATAATAATTGATAAGATCTTAAAATGACCTTTCTCATTAATTTGGCTCTTGAAAGATGACATCAAACAGTTTCTAATCGTAAACTAATAAAAGAGAAATTTTTTGATGAGATTAGAGAACAGAGAAAAATAATTATGAGTTTTATATTAAAATTTCGATTTAAACAATCAAATGGGACTTCAGAGGGAATGGGAAGTAATGGTAAGTAGTTATGGCAATAGTATTCTTCCAGTTCTGACTAATAAACTGAATGTTTAGTCTCTGATATACTAAAAATTCCGCCTTTTTTTCTCCTGGGATTTCAATGATTAGTTTAGCTGTAGTTCAGACATATTCTTCTCAATGATTAATCTGATCCCATATATGAAACATTAGGAACATTTAGAATCCAGCTGTTGCTAAACTTGCTAAAAACACTATATTCCGGAGCAGTCGAGCACCGGCTCATTCAACAAGAGATATACAGACGTCTGAAGACTGATGCAAATTACTGTATGATATGCCGTCTATTTTGGCCAATTAGCCCATTAGGCGATTAATAATTATTATATTGAGTTTATACTGTTTTTTGTTTTAATTCAATGTTTTTATTAATGAATTTATTCATTAGATTTTTATCATTCCTTTTCATGAATATAAATGCAGTAATTTTTTAGTTGCGTTCAGTCTTTTCCTTTTGATATTTCATTCTGTGTTTTAGTCTCAGAATAAATTTAATCTCATATATAAGAGAAGGTATTATATATTCTGTGCTATCAATCATTCATTTCATAAAAACCTTTGCTTTAAATTATTCAAATTTGTTTTCACAATAGACTCAAAAAATTAGATATAATTTTGGTTTCATTTCAATAGATTATGAAAAACAAATTTGTTTTAAACCGTAAAACAAATAAAATCATATTTTTTGTTTGCTTTTGAAAATTCATATTTTTATGATTATAATCAGTTTTATCTGTAATTTAAATAAAACTTATTTTTCATTTTATTTTTCATCAATTTTTCTCTTAATATTATTTTTCATAATATTAGCTAATATTCAAAGGACTGATGCACTTATTTAACTCATCTTAATATTAAGTCTATTCTGAGTTTCTCCGATTTTTTGTGTATGTCCTCAAGCAATAAGAGGATACAAATGGGAATATGGGTTAGATGTGGGACTGGAGGCAATTGGAGCAATGATTGATCTGTGAATTGTCATTATTTACCTTCATTAGCCGTCTATATATCTACCCTCTGTTTTATTCTTGTAAAAGAAGATACACTAAATTTGTTGCCGACGTACTCATGAGTTGCGCCAAAATTGGCAAACCTTTAGCCTAAAAATGCAGAGCGAAGTGAAGTCAATGCTTTGGTCAGCATTTTGTTGAATTCGTGATCCGAACTAATCATTAGGCCTTTACTTCTTCTGTTTGTTGTCATGAGTTTGTAATACAGACGTGAGTCGAATGATGAGCCACTGGTAGGCCAACAGTCCAGTCCATTGTTAACTAAACTAAATTTATTCAATACCGACAACAAGTAAAGTCTGACTCAAATGTCTACCAATTCTTCCAATAATTAAATAATTCTCTATTTTTGTCAATAATGAGGAACTCAACAAAAAAATCCGAAAAGTTTTTCGATATCTTAATAGAGTTAAACGTTTGCGTCAAACAAATATTCAATAATTAATTATATAAACATTTGTTTCAAATCCTTATTTTCATTTCAATTAACAAACCTTTTGTTGTAATTCAAAAGAAATACTCAAAAATTGCTAACAAATCAAAATATAAACGAATCAGACATTACTTTGAAGGACTTGTCTTCGTTGAGAACGTTCCTGAGCAGTTCTCCATATAAGACCTTTTATTTTAAAATGTGTATTATATACAAACGATGCATATATAAACTAGCAAGTTGCAACCAAATTGAAATACAAGGACTTTTAAACTGTTGTGAACTCTCTTTTGGAAATTTTGTTTGAGATTTAGATAATTAAAAAGTCAATTATTTTTAATTAGTATTGAAAATTCTGTGCCGAACAACAACTGCTATCAGACCGGAACAAAAAGTTATTATTATTGGAGAGACACTGACTCTGTGTTTCTCTTTTCTAATGATTGAGAGCCGAGTCGTCATTAATCGTAAAGCACTCAAAATATCATTCATTATATGAATATAAATACTGTTTGAGAACTGTATGTCAGATGAAGTCAATACCGACGGGACTGTTAATGGCAGTCAAAGGACAGATGCGCTGTCATTATCAAAAATTAAAATCAAGGGGCGGTAGTGCTCAGGAACAGAACATTAGCCAAATTTATTCTATATTTTTCACAAAACAATAGTTTCAGAAATTAGAAAATTTTCTGAATTATGTTTAAAAACATAAAAACTAATGAAAGTAATGAAAAATTTTAGATAATGTAAACAAAATGTTCATAAAATTCTGGATTTTACTGATATTGTGTTCAAAAATCGGTTTAATTCATGACTTTATTGCAGATTCACTGAACGGTCCAAAAGTAAAACTTTTTTGCAGCACTCCATACAAGTTGTTATATGTCCTGAATATTAAAATCTGTATTAATTATACTTTACTTAAAGTGTTTTCGCAGTTTTTCATAAAATATTCATAACATCTAATGAAGAATAGCTATCGAGTCATTCAATATTAATATGGGATCAAATCCTGTGCTCTATTATGGTATTCATTTTAGGTGTGGATAAAAAAGCTCAGTCTCTCGTCACGTCACATATGAATACACTTTATATTTATACTAAGATTTTGTTCAATTCATGACATTGTGTTTAATCCCGAATAGAAAAGAAGATTGAGGTCTGGTTTTGGCTTTTTTTTTAATTTGAAGCAGAATTTTAATGCCATTATTCCCTTAATATTTAATAACTTTTTTCCTAAACATTGTATCCAAAAGAATATATTAATGTTTTAATGCCTTTCCTTTTCATATAAAACTATTAATAATATTTTGGATGAATTTAATGAACGAAATCAACTTTAACTTTTACGGACAACACACATTCAACTAGTTGAATTGATAAAAATATCATTTAACCAGGATATTTAAATTATCAATTTTAGGTTCAAACTTCTCTAATCGTATGAATTTTGTTGAAGTTTTGCTAAAAATGATTAAATTTTTAAGCGTTTAGTAGTAATTACATTATTAATGAGCGAAAAATATGGAACGACTGCCGATCGCAAAGTCCATTACCGGTTGAGTTATGCATTTGAGAGGAAAAATAATTGCGTAAACCATTGATATCTGTGCCTTAATATAGATTAGGAGAGGGAAAGGGAGAGGGAGAGAGAGGGAGAGAGAGGGAGAGAGAGGGAGAGAGAGGGAGAGAGAGAGTTTGTAGAAAATGATTTCACTTAATACACATTGAGTTTTCAATATTTACATTAAATGAATATTTTGCTTAATAATGATTTTATAAATTATTCCAAACATTTAAATGGTTTTTCGCGTAATGAGAAAAATAATTAATTCTTTGGCTAAAAATATTTTGGTTAAAAAAAGTTTTGATAACAGATATAAACCAAAAAAATTTGTGTTCAATCGAATCTAATGTCAATTATTTTGTATATATATCGGAATGAAATCAAATTAATCGAAATATTTTGATTATTTCTGTACTTCGGTATAAATAACGACATAATTAGATGACATTAATTGGATTTTTGGTTATATAGCCATCAGTTTTAATCTGCGATCAAAGAATTTCTGAATTAATTTGTTATTTCAGAGAAATGTTTGTTTGAATAAATTAGATTTTTAATCCATTTAATTTCATTTGAATGAAGACTAGGATTCAATGATAACTTGTAAGAGTCATACCAATAGATACCTGCGCTCTACAAGTCTCTCGTTTGGCTTCAACCGAGAGATTCAACAAACAATTTATTCGTAAAAAATATTGCATTGATTTCTAGAATCTGAGCAAAACTCAAGACTTTTCACTAACAGTCAACCGATTTATGGTTATTACTTCCCCTGAGTAATATTCCTAAATGTTCCTAGTTTGCAGTGATACATGGATCCAATCTCATTCATTCATTATTCAAGATAATAAACGTTTTATAGATTTTCAAGAAAATCACTAAAATATTATATTTATTCATAAAATGATAATATTTTTGAGTTTTAGGGAAAATATTATTGACTTTAAAACAAACTCCGAATTCAAAGCAAAGAAATTCGTATCGATTTATGAGAATAGAATCGATTATATCGTTTGCATTTGTGATAGAAATTTGAGAGTTTTATAAATTGAATTTAAGCTCAATTTTTGAATTGATAAAACAAATTTTGAATTTATCAATCAATTTAAGTGAATATAGAAAATGATAGACAAGTTGTGCAACAATTTTCAACAGCACAGGGAGAGACACTTTAAATGATCAGTCAGTCTCCAAATGATGTCTATCTGGAGAGTAGTTTTGAGAAAAACTTCTCATAATATTCGTTATATATGTGAAACACATTTTGCATTTATTTTGGATATACTGTAGTCTAAGAGCGAAATACTATAGAAACTTATATTGCGATCAATACGCCAGCAATCAATGAAATGAAAGGGCTGTGAGGGCTGTAAGGGCTGTCAGGCTTGAGAGCAACAGCTGTACGCTTTGGCAAACTTTTGTGCACCAGATATATAAAGTTAACGCTCAGCACAACTCAACTGCGCGCACAACCACTCGATTCTGGTGTATTCTGGGCTCTAAGTTTCGATGAAAAAAAGGACAATGGATTGCAATGCAATGGCATTTGTGTTGAAAATATACTCAAATCGTTATAAACCTTTCGGGAAAAATAGATCGAAATTTTTTCATTCGTTGCCTTTGTTTTCAAATTTAAATCACAAAACAAAAAGTGATTTTTTATTTGGAAACCAAAGCTCTTAAAAAAAAAGAGAAAAATCTTTTCATTTAAAGTAAGACTTTTTTGGTCACATAATTGTCTAATGAAACACAAAAATCAGTTCAAGAATTAAATTTTATTATTTAATTATATGATTCTATAGATTGTTATGTTTTCAGTGTTTGTTTTCTTTCATTTGAGGAAAAATTCGTGATTTGAATGAAATGAATGCCTGAAAGAGACTAATGTTAGCAGAGTTTGAGATCTCATTAATTTGTGTTACAATTAAGGCATTGAATGAGACATTTATTTAAGTTTCACTGTTTTCTCGGCAAATATACTGCAACTAAAGTACAGAGAAAACTGTTGACAATAATTAATACAAACGCTATTTCTCTTGTGTTTGAATACTCCAGAATTTTTATTACCCGTTCTGTTAGTCCTCTATTTTCAACCAATTATATACACTTCACATATACTATGGATTAAAGTCAATTCAATGAATTTAAAAGCAAAAGATTTATTGTTTTGAATGCAATGAAACGCAAAAATTTTCTCTAAAAATATATTGAATTGAATAATGAAAACGAAAGTAAGAATAAAATCAATTCATTAATTAACTCGAATTCTAAGAGATTTTTGTTTATATTTACACAAAAATGGATGAATGGTTTCAGAGATTATAATACAGAATCAATGAGTCGTAACAAATGTATTGAATTGAAAAAATTCAAAATAAATTCACGATTTTAATCATCAAATGAAAATACTAACGAAAAAAGAAGAAAAACAGAAATCAAATGAAATTAAAGGGCGTTTTTCTAGTAATGATAACCAATTAAACCCTGACATTTCGTTAAACAATTTCTACCCACAATAGGAATGCCATACAAATCACAACTATTGGTACATAAACTGATTTATACCGCAGACACTATTTGTTACTCATTTCTATTTATTATTTATTTTAATGTTCATAAAGTCGTGTAATCTTTACTCTAATGTCTATTCTCTTTATATTAAATAAAAGAGAAGATAAACAAAAAACCTCTTAATTATTGAATTGTTGGTGAAGTTTATAAAACTGACGAAAAAACTGATGAATTATTTGTTTGAATCAAAATAATTACTATAAAAAATTAGAATTGAGTTAATTATTTGATTGGATTTGTGAGAGGAGTGCACAACACTATTGAGAACACTTGACTATACATTGACTCTACAAATACACTTCAGAGCCATTCATTCATAGCCTCTATTACTCGAGTCTTTTGTTTTTTAGAATATTATATAAAAGTCAATAAATTTTAATAACAATATCATAAAAGTTATTTTTTCAAGAGTTGGCACAACAGCACTGGCAACGGCACAGCACTCCAATTGGAATTCCTGTTGCATGCGTTTGGATATACAGTCATTATATATTCAAACGGAGAAAAACACTAATCCTATGAAAATAAATGCAAATTATAGTGAAAAAGAGAAATACTTTTCAAATGAATAGAAAAGAGAGTGAAGTGAAAACTGAAAGAAACAGAACTAAAAGTATAGTAAAGTATAGACTTATGTGCAGTGCAGAGAAGTACTGCAGATAAGGCAAAAAAGTTTATAATAAATTACACGCAAATCACTATTTCAAGAGTTGGAATAAGGCCTTAATCGAGTCAAGAGAGGGCTTAGCTTTTTCTGAATGTGTTTTACATATTTTTGTTATTCACTAAGTCTTTGTCCAACACATGCAAAGTCCACATCAAGACTCAGACGATACACAAAAATAATTTGTGTTTCTATACTAAGAAATGCCTACAAAAAAAACTAAAATACATAAAATAGGAGCCAATCCATTGAACTTATAATAATTTATTTGTCATTAAGAGCACCGGCACAGGGAATGGGAATATGCAGTAACAGGTGGAATATGTATGGGCACAGACTGACGACACAAACCATTTTTATATTGAAATTTCGATTTATTTTGCCTACAATTTCGTTATGAACTATAAGTTTGAGACGAATAATAACTCACAAGAATAGACTACCTGTGCTCTAATGAATTCCGTTTATTATTTATTCAATATTTTTGAATCATTTGATATAAGAATTAGTGTATATTTTCTCATAGTTTTTATTTACGACAATAATTGTCCAAAACTTACAAAAAGTCGTTAAACTTTTTCCGTCTATTATTTGGTTTCCTTTTTATTTTTTTCAAAATTTATTTCACTTTTAATAATATTTTTCTTCTGAAAAACATTTATTCATTTTGTCGTTTCTTTTGGGAATAATTCAAATTTAATATCAAATATATATTTATTTTTGAATCGATTTTCTAAAAAAGTTTTTAATTTTTTCTTCTTTTGATTTACTTTTGATTTTGAAGATTAAAACTTTTGTGAACTGAAATCAAAACTGATTTGATTTGAAATCTGTTACTATTTCTACGAATTTAAAGATCAAAATGTTTGGAAGAAATCAATTTTTCATTTTTTATTCACAAGACTCGGATATAACTCAATAGTGTTTGTCGAATGAAAAGGAGGTATAAATTGTTTAGAACTGAATTCTTAAAGTCTTTCCGATAGAGAAACCAATCAATTGAGAAGAGATGAGAGACTATAGTATTTAAGTCTCATTTGCAGATGAATTGAAACTAACGTTTTTATTATAAATAGAGTTAAATAGATTGAAGTTTTGTGAGGATAGATATAACAATAAAGTGAACTAACAATAGGAAGTGAGTCAATAGCATGAGAATAGGGCCGACAGACATGATAGACATCATTAAACTTATTTTATTCAATTCGCGAATTTCTGTCATTAAATTGAAAGTTTGCCAAAATTTAATTGCAGTGAAATCCCACTAAAATCGTACTTTCATTAGACTATTGGTCACAAAATAGTCTCAAAATAATAACCTTTTAGAGTACAGGTGGAGTACAACAGCTATAATTACTGTAAAAAGCGATGGTTACCCCAAATTGCAATCATCCCTCCAATTGGCCAAACGTTTGCATCAAAAGACTTTTTATATACGTATAGAATATGGACTCAGAGCCTAATAGCACCGGTACTGTAGTGTACGTGCAATTAAATCTTTGTACGTTTTAGACGCTTCATAAACAATTTATGATATAATAGGGCGTATGCTTTGCAGGTGTTTCAGAGCCAAAGCTCAGACACAGTCAAATATACCCTCCTCTTCATTGGACTCACGATTGATGCGATATGTGCTCTGCATATGTCCTCTCCATTAGTTACTCTTTACTTTTTAAAACTCTGAGCCATTAATTCGTTTTTAGGCATTTTTATTGATCCCAATCACAAAAAAATTGAACGAAAAACTGTTCACTAATTGAGACATAGCTTATGAGCTTATTGTATGAGTGGCGCACAGTCTGACAATATTAGTGTTTGTCTCACAAGGAATTGCCTTCAATTGCCTTATTTGTCGTGTTTTGTCATTTAATTGTTGATATGAGAGGCAATCGAAACATTTGCTGAATATCACAAACTATTGAGAGTTGAAAACAAATTCTATGTTTGATATCAGATATGAGAGGAGTTAACAAGTTTTGTTCAGACAGTCCAACATCTGTCACATTAAATGTTCACAACTTTTCCTTAAATAGCTGTTTGAGATTTCCTACAAAAATGAGATAAATGTATAAATAAAGTCAAACTCAAATCAAAAATCTATTTCAAAGTTTTAGAGCAAAAACTATATTCAAACCGAAAGACATTGAATTTATTCAACAAATATTGTCTCCGATTCCAGATATTTAATCCATTTTTCAGATATAACTCAATTTATTAACTATTTCCAGGTCTGAAAGTCAAGAATCAAGGAAAAAATTGTTGAACCTTTAAAGAAAATTAAAAATTGACATTGATAAATCTATTTTACTTTAATCTTTTACATTGTGTTAAAATATTTATTTTGAATTCTTTTGATTCATTTATTATTCGCAAAAGTTTTTTATATAAAAATGTATTAAACAAATGAAATGCGAACAAAAACATAACTAAATGTAGAAATGATTGTCATTTGAAACTATGATTTATAAAAAACACTTTTTCTCTGACGTGAAGTCGAAAATTAAATTTCCATTTGATGTCTGAGAATCTGATTCTTTAATTTTTATTATGAATTCCTCTTCTATTCAGACATTGTTTTTATGTATAGTTTTCTTCCAAAAAAGTACAAAAATCTGTTTTAAACTACAAATAAAAATCAACAGAAATAAAAACTTTGTCCAAAAAAGGCAACAGAAGTTAAAAAAAATAAAATCCTTTTTGGGAATAAAATTTTTAAATGTTTTACACGAATATGAGTTTAAATATGTATTCATTTTTTTCATTGAAATCAAGATTTTTTGTGTTTTGTTGGAAAAGCTTTTTCTAAATGAAAGAATAAAATTAAAGTTCAAAATGAGTTTAGATTTGAGTTTGAAATGAGATTTGGGTTCTTCTCCTTCTTCTGGTTGTTCTACTTCTTTGTCAAAATGAAACTTTTCTGTTGAATCATATGATATGTTTTTGCGAGCTTTTGGAGCGTGTGTTTTGATGGTGTGTCGGTGTTTGCTGTCTCTCAATCACGCCATCAGACATCGCACATACAGTTATTACTCGGAATAAGGAAAAGGCATACAAACCATAATATTTTATTATAAAGCGATTCAACACAAAGCAATCGCAACCAATTTCTCATTCTGTGCTGTTATTCAGTTATTCTGTCTCTTATTTTAAGCGTATTATTCATTGCTTTGATTGCAATGGAAAGTAATTATAGCTTAGGAATTGATAAGCTATTCATGCGAGAGGACAGGCCTGCCATTGACGCCCTCAATGCAGGTGACATGAATGCAGACAAAAATGAGTCGAATATTTTTGCCCAAAAATTATATATAAGTTTTTATACATCAAAAATATAGAGTAGAATATAATACAGTATTGATCTGATTGTCGGCCAACACATACACCAATGCTTTGTCACAAAAATAGTATTATATTTGTTGTTATATTAGTCGTTATATAACGTTATATTCAATTTCTCCAAAACTATTACAAATAAAAACCCAGATTTCGTTCGTCGGCTAACACTTGTATGCGTTTGGTGGCAGTAAATGCAAAAATGGCAGTTCCTTACAGTCCTTACAGTGCATTGAATGCCTCCAAAGGCTATTACCAGCTTATGGTCACCGATAAAAAAGCCTTTCATACGGAACTCCTTCTGAATTCACATTTAAGAATCGATTTCAAGCAAAACATGAATAAAATTGAATGAAAGCATAAATGGAAATAAAAAGTAATTGTATCCAAACTTTACGAATATTTACATTTTATTCCACAAACAAATGAACCAAAACAGCGTTCATTTGATGCCATCAAACAAATTAAATCACATTTTATTGAGAAGTTATTGTCTTAACTAAAACTAAAGAGACGTTGAAAGTTGTTTCCAAGAAGCCATTCAATATCAACAAGCATCAAATATGCCAAATTCAATACATATTAAAGTGTTCATTAGAATTCATGTATATTACAAATTCCAAACTTGAGAGTATCAAGATGAATTTATGTTGAGTAATGGGTATTAAAATAATTTGATACAAACTGTTTGTCGACCAATTTTGACGCCAATGGAAATGTTTGCAAATAATTTAATGTGAAGACAAATATAGAGAATCTAATGAAAAAATCGCGTGTTTTGGCTCCAAATCATTTCAATTGATTAGAATTTTGCCGAAAACTGACTATAATTTGATTGTTTTGCCATTTATTCACATTTATATACAAATGATTTTTCGAATTGAAAATATCAATCGTTTTTATCAATCATCAGATCTTTTCTAAGGTTTGCGCAACAAATGAAAATCATATGAAATAATTGAATGCAAACCAATATTAAAGTTTCACTTTTTTTTATGTAAAACCCCTGAAATTCAATTGAGATGTTATCCATATTATGAAAATCCGACAAAACTAATCAAAACCGATCATATCATTCACAAAGGCTTTAAAGTATTGGAATTTTTATATTTCTTTTGCAAAAAATATTTTATCCATATTAAGTGGTTTTGAAAAATTGCCACAAAAATAGAAAAATCAGTTGAAATGCATTTGAAAATATATTTCAATTGAATATAAAAAATTGTGGAACTCCTTGAGTTGTGCTGAAGAAAAATTTTGACAAAAAACATAATTCAATTTCTGTCAGCAATTATTTATTGTAATTTATAACCCGATTAGAGCTTTGAAATCGATGTCAATTGCAATTGATTTATAAGAAAAAGTTCTTTGAAAAGCATTTTATAGAAACCAATTCATCGACGAATAGCTTCGCAATGGCTTTGAATAAAGAATTTTTATATAAAAAATTGTAGACATTATCCAATGCAGTGATAATTGGATTTTTCGTTCACAAAGTATTGATTACACTTTAATAAATCAATAGTCAGTTTCTTCGTTCATTTTTTCGCCAAAATTTGTGATTATTTTTCTTTTCTAACTCTAATACAAAGAAAAAATTGGTGCACAAGTAGTTAGAAAAACGACTTAATGCTAGAATCGATTTTTAGCCCTAACTTTGGGCTCATTTTGTCGAACATTAAAATAAATTTCTTCCGAAAGAAATCTCTTCACACTTTAGACTCTCCGTCGATAAAATTATTAAAAAAATTGTTGCTCTCTCTCCCTCTCCCTCTCTCTCCCTCTCCCTAAATCATTTGGCCTAACATTCGATAGTAAACACTCGGCTCTTCTCTAATCTGTTTGAATGAATTTTGTTATATAATATTAAATGAGGGGATAACCAAACATTGGATCGGGCTTTGGGCCAATCATTGCTTTTTATATTTATATTCATAAAATGATAAGATTAAAGGGTTTACTCGTGACTCAGATCACCATTATTTTGATATTGGATTTTTTCGACAAGGTTTGATCTTGCACAACTCTAATCTCTTAATTTGATACAATGTTTGCTTATCACACAATTTAGAGAAAACTTTTGTCAGAATTTAAGCACAGAATAAATCTTTAATAAAATCTGTAAATCTTTTGAAAACAACTTTTGATTATTATTTTGGATTAAAAACATTTTATTTATATTCAAGTTTTCAATCATTTATTTTATTAGTATTTATGTATCAAATGATACGTTTTCTTATTTCATATCATTTGTCTTCATTTGAATTTCAAAAACCTGACAAATATTTAAACCAATTTATGGCACAAATGATAACATTTGAGTTAACTTTAGGCAAATATTAAGGTTTCTAAACAAAAAACAACAAATTATTATAAAAAAGAAAATTTTGTTTCTTTTGAATTCAATGTATTTTTCTAGAGATTTGAATAAAATGTGATTCATTTGAGTGATAATTGAATGTTTGATTACATAATTTTCAAGTTTTTCATTTCAGGCGTCAAATTATTTTGAGCAAAATTTTTCTCCTTTTTTGGGTCATTTGATAATCAAATGAACGAATCATTTAAATAAATTTCATCTAAAAATCTGGAAATATATTAGAAATGATTTTTTTTCTTTAATAAATTTTTTTCGTTTATTTATTACTTGAAATTTGAATGAAAATTAAATTTAAACCAAGAAATCATCGGAAGTATCGCAGAGACAACACATTAAGTCATATATTTTTGTTGTTTTGATTCTGTCTTAAAGTGATTCTGAAGGAAACGAATTCAAAAATTCTTATTAGTTTTTAGGGGAATATGTTTTCATATAAACTATAAAATATATTTTATCTCAACTTCTTATGCATTATATAACATATAGAATATTCAATTAAATTAGTGTCCGGATTAGTTTTTGTGATCATTCGTAAGAACTTTTATAATATTAAAATATAAATAATAAATAAATTAAAATAAATCTTTGATTTACTTTTTTTAAAAAAAGATATTCAAAAACCTTAATGAGAATTGTGAAGAGGAAGAGGACTGCAAAATAAAATTATATCAAAACTTATGACTCATTTACGTGAAATAAGAGCAAAATGAAAAACAAAACATTTTCTAATTTATCGATTGTTTCTATGAATGTGAAGTCATTTTTCAAAAGTCATAAAAATAGCGATAAGAATAAAATTTATTTTTGTTCAACTAATCTAATGTTCAACAGTTGTACGTCTCTTACGACTATCTAATCATTAGAATCGATATCTGAGTTAATGTTGAGAAAATGAATTGACGCATCAGTTGCAGGTTTAGTAATCTGAATAATAGTTATCGATTGTCAATTTGTTGTCAATTTTCATTTATATAATTCTTCAATCAATTGAATCCACAATTTTGAGACTCAGATCAAACAAACTGTAAAAAAGATTATGATTTAACTTACATTTAAAGGGAATTAAAATGAATCGATTGAGTGATGTATAGAGAATCTGGAGATTAGAAGAATAAGTGACTGAAAAATGACTTTTTCTCAGACCTTTCATAAAATAAAATATAAGCGAGAAGAATGAAACACGACCAAGAGTATAATTGATGGACCAAAAGTGAAAAAGAGATTGTTTTCAAACAGAAAAGTAGAAGAAAAATAATTTTTAAATAAATCGTTTCTATAATATATTTCAAACATTATTTTTCAATAGTCTATCGATTAATACCTTTTGTTGTGTTCTTGCGATCGATTTTTAGCCCAAAGGAAACCAAAAAATAGATTATTGTTTAAAATAGAAATTTATTTTCATTTATTGAACAACAAGTTATTCGACCGAAATATATACGGAATTCAAATCAATCGATAGTGAAAATCGATTTATATGATGCTCACAAAAAAACAGCACAGAATAGTACTGAATGCCAGAGCTTTGTATTCATGTAATGAGAGTGAATGACAGATATTTGCTATAATTTCATAAAAAGAGTACAGATTTTTCAACAGATTAAAAATGTTTTCACTCTGAAAAGCATTCCTTTGTTGCAAAAACCAATATATGATAAAATAAAATCAATAATATTTGAATAACTTTTGCGAATCACATGTTTTTTTCAATTTTTGTCTAACATTTTGAGTCACTTTATTAGTTAAGTATAGAATAACTGCTATTATTGTTATATTAATAATAGATTTTCGTATATATTTTTAATATTAATATTTATGTCACCGTTTTCTATGTTATTAATATTCAGATTAGAAATAGTATGCGATTGAAAACCATTCGCTCGAAAATTAAAACTTTTTTCCTCTTTTTTCAGTCAGTCTTTTGTGACTAAAGTTCTGTATTTTATATGTTATATGAAAATAAGTGTTCACTGAATGAGAACTGAAATGACGGAAATAGTGAATGAGTGGCAGAAACTGAAAGGAAAGGGAGAATAAGAAAGGATTGGTAGCTCTGATTGAATCAAAATAGAAATATATAACTTTTGGGTCAAACTTTTGCATTTGTTTTTAATAGAAATGTAATTGAATTGAATTTTATATATAAAGTTTTGATCGAAGATCAAATGTAACCAAAGAATTGGTAATAAATTAATAGAATTATTGGTACAACTATTGGCACAACTGATCGATGAATGTCGACATTTATAGCTGAAAAAAAGAGAATAACAATACAATTCTCTAATGTTTATTATAATAATGGGTTTTATTAGTTGAGAAGACTGTATGGGTTGTACCACAACCAGGAATTTTTTAATTTGGATGAATGCTTTTTAATCAATTTCATAGCATTAGAAAGCAGTGCATTGATTGCAAAATAACATTACTTTTTGTTGCATTACTATTACCATTGGATCCCTTCTTACTGTTGCTCTACTAAAGCAACCGATATTCTGGTCTTTAGAGTGACTTTGCCTTTTAGAGTGACTGTTCCTTACGTTCCCATACTGTACGCTATATTCTCTATATATCTACAATATATTTGACAAGTTTTTACTCCACAAGAAAATCTTTGTTTAAGACTTCAGCTCTTTTTGAGTGTTTTTATGTTATGGCAAAAGATTCACATAAACTTTAAATTCATTTATTGAAAAATTGATTATCGATAGGACTGTAGCACAGAATGCGAATCACAAAAATTTGAGGCAATGGC
This sequence comes from Tectocepheus velatus, assembly GCA_034700625.1. Classification (NCBI taxonomy): domain Eukaryota; kingdom Metazoa; phylum Arthropoda; class Arachnida; order Sarcoptiformes; family Tectocepheidae; genus Tectocepheus; species Tectocepheus velatus. Next base: position 33,759 of record JAQIXV010000129.1, read on the forward strand.
ACAAAAACATACTGTTCTCTATAGTTAAGAAAAGTCAATACATAACTGACTGCTGAGAAAAGCCGCTTTCGATAGCAAAGAGAGGAGAGGAGAGGAGAGGAGAGAGGGAGGGAGAGAGAGAGAGAGAGAGAGAGAGAGAGAGAGAGCTCTTATTGGTTTAGATTTTACACGGTTAGACATAACTTATTCTGGTGAGAAGAAAATATTTTTATTCTTTACGTCTCTTCAATTTTGTTTCGATTGCTTGAATGCGCTATTTTTCACATATCGATAAATATATAGACATATAAATAACATAACAATCACTACAATCACTACAAATACAAAGAAATAAAAATAAAACTAAAGAAGTAGTTGTGATCTGAAGACTAACGGTTTATTATCTGAGAAAAACAAAACAAAAAACTAAAATAATTGTTATATTCTTTGTGTTGGCTTAAAATGTTCTCGTTTTGTGATTTTCACCCAAACATTATAACGAACCAAATGTTTGGATTATTTTTTATTTATTCCGTTTTTATTATAAGAAATTTAGATTTGCCTTAATTTTCAAGATTTAAATTCATTACAGACTTTACTCTTTTTGGTGCAAATGTAATGAAATGTGTTTTTGAAGCAAAACTAATTAAATTATTCATTATTTTATAGTCTAATTATTTTTCGTCGGATAAGAGATTTCAAGTATTGAACGGAATCTGAGGGAAGAATAACGTCTTATAAATAGAATTGAAATAAAAATAGAAAACAAAATAATATATAAGAGATTCGGAATCGAAACGAAAAAAATTGTAATTCAAAGCATTGGTAATGTAAGGCGTGAGTGAGTGCTGAGCTCTAAGCAGACAGGGAGAGCACATCCATACCTAAAGCATTTGAACATTGAGCTCAATATAATTTGGATCGAAGCGAAAAAAAGTTTTGGAACTATTGGAGTGGCACTACTGGTGCGTAACAAAGGACCTGACTATAACCTGACTAACAATCTCATTCACTACAATAAAACTGTAGAAGCGATGGAATGGGTTTCACTATAAAAACCTGTAGAGCTTTGGAAACAAGTCTTGTGTAGCAATAGTGCAGACGTCGTATCTCTGAGTTGAGTGTATTTCTGTTGCTGTAGATATCGACCCATCGAATGACGTTTTCCAACAAAACACATATACTCTGCACACAAATGCTATTCACTGACTCTCTTCTCTCTCCTCTCAATCTCTTTTCTCCCTTCGGTTTAAAGTATGGAATCAAATCAAGAATACAATGTTTGGCCTCTCTTTTCATTATTATGTGTATCGGTGCTCAACATTTACCACCTGTTGTCAAACGACACATCAGTTCCCTTCGTTTATTAACATCTTTAATAACTGAGTCTTCAACTGACTGTTACTCTAATTGAAAGAATATATTAAAACATTCAGCCATTGGATGAAAGGAGCGTTGAGTCCGACTTCTAATCAAATGAATTGGTTTTGGTATATAAGTGTTGACCACAATCTCTAATGAGCTTAACTCTAATTAACATCGAATGCAATTAGAATTTGGGCCAAAACTAATTCAGTTAGAGTTCAAACATTACCAAAAATAGAAATACAGGGACAGACTCGCACTCACACATGCATACAGTGCCCAACTCTCCCATCACTCTTTGTGCTGATCGTCGAGGGAGGATTGGATGAGTCATTCATTTTGCATGAATATAAATCCACACTTTGCCTATTATCGAGAGCACATCCACAAACCACTCAGACATAGAGCCTCAGCAACAGAGCAAACCCTACCTTTTATAGCACATTAAAGCCGATGTCGATATTGTGTGCGATGTATAACAAATAAATAGTCACTTCTTAACCTATGTTAGGAACAGACCATTTTTCTTCACAACTTATATTATCCCCAAAACGGAGACTTATTTTTTGCTAAACAACGAGACTTTTCTCAAAAGCTTTGGACAGAGCGTCGATACAACAAAATATGTGTTGTTTGCAGAGAAAAGATCGACATTTTTGTGTAAATATTATATTTTGGAGCGAAAAGTGTGTTCCCAATCATCAAATCACTAGCAGTTTATTTAGTCTCTCAATACATACAAGACTTTCAATAAGTGTGAGTTAGCACTGCATTAATCAGCACTTAAACGCCACTATTGTTGAAGGACTGGTCGTCTAAAATATCAGTTGTCGAGTGTCTTCTCCGACACAGAGTTGTTCAAAGACACAGACTTTAATGTATTCACGTTTTCCGATAAGACTATTGTTTATATTCACTTACTTTTATTGAACCAAAGATTGGTTTCTAAATGATTGTATGCATCGCTTGTTTCCGATCAAAATTTTCATTTGAAATCATTGGAGACAATCATCTGAATTGAGAGGCTTTCCTCTAAAATTGCATTCCTTTTGCCGTATAATTGGAAGGAAGGATCAGTTTGTAGTCATTTGGAGGCATCGATTGTCATCAAAAGTGATGTCTTGTTTATCCCATCACTACATAAACTATGGGCTCATTATTTTATTTTAATAGAGACGGTGTTTGGACTCATTTCTATCATTTCTCCGAAAGATATCTCATTATTATTGCGGTCTATAATAGAGTCAATACTTTCAATGATATCAATGGCATCGTTGGTATCATTGGTATAATGTATATAATGTTAATGTCGTATACATCAGGCGCTACACCGATGTGATAGAGTAGTTGGTGTCACTTGACTTGATTTATTATAACCCCTAATCTGGACACTGAATATAGTTAGTCGGCTAACAAGTGATCTGTCTTCGCATGTAATGAACTGAAGAAATATCGCGACTCGGGATCAAAACTGTTCTCTCTTTCACTGACTTTCATATTACGACTAAAAACATTGCAAACAATGATAGAAATAGAGGAAAGGCAGAGCAGTACAGCATACAAGTGATGCCCTAATAAGATAAGTAAATGTTTTTGTCGCACAAAATGGTCGGATATGTATTTCACACAAACAGAGAGCCAACAGAGCCATCAGCCAACAGATAATATTCTGAGCGCACGAATCCTTTTCCATTTCTTAGTAGTTGTCGTTTGGCTCTGAATTTGTGGACAAAAAATACTTTTGGAGGCATTCTATCGATTATTGATTTGGCAAATGTTTTATTGCTCGTTGACTTATTACTGTAAGCACTGTTAGCACAACCGTCCAGTTATACCCAGTTATGTGTTTAGAGATACAAATGAATTATATGATGTCTGTGTTATTACAAACGAATATAATTCTTGAGATTATCAACGAATGCAACAATTTTCTAAAGAATGCTATAAATTCCGGTTAAACCTCTTATTATAAGAACATTAAATCAATCTTTAATAGCAATCCAGGCATTGGAACCATAGGAGGCAATGGTCACAAAAAAATATCATTCTCTGCCTCGCAATCCATAGCTCTGGCCATCAAAATATTATTGATGTCTATTAGGGATAAATAAATCATTTCGATTATCATTATTGCAGTTATTTGTTTCACATCTCTTATCCCCAGCCCTACAGAGAGAGCAACAATTTTTTTTCTCAAAATTCATACTTTATTTTCCATATGAATTCAACCGAATCACACATTTGTTAATAGTCTTATCAAATAATTTTTCTTTCAATACAATAGATAACAATTCAATGGAGAGTAAAATATAACTATAACTTAGTCTATGTTCAGAAAATTACAAATTTTTTTAGTATTGCTTTTCGTTACAATCATTTGTTTGTCTAATGAAAACTCACAATTTATTTTGTAAACTAACACACAATCAAAACTTGAATTTATTACTCATTTTACATAAAAATTATTTTATTTATTCAATTGTATGTATAGTTAAACTGATCCGACATATTATTCTTCATTTCCTTCGCACAGATTGTCAAATACGACAACATTTTACAGTTTCTGTTTTCGAATCCTTTTTTGTCAATTATTTTAAACAGTGATTAAGTAATCAATTAAATTAAAAGCCATTTAAAGTCAATTTTTATGATTAAGTAGACGTTTGAGAATATGAATAATAAAATATCTTTCAAATTAATTCTTGTTTTGCTTTCAATTTTATATACACTAATAAAAATCGAAATAATTAGTCAAAAGAAATGTAATAATTATTACTATAATTTCGTTATTCAAGTAATTGCCTTTAATTACTTTAGTAATCGAGGAAAATGTATTGTAAATCTATTGCTTTAATAATCGATTCCCAGTCAAGAACCTAATTGAAATTGGGAAAAGCTACCTGTACAATTTATTATTGCTCTGCGAATCATTATTGATAGAGAAATACTGTCAGCAATTTTGGAGATACTTCCCAACAGATTCTCTGTTCAAATAATTTGAGTAATACTTTTTCAGCGATGCATCCAAATCATTGTTTTCAGTGTTTATATATTACATTAGATTTTCATTCAAAATCAAACCGACGTTTAAAATCAAAATAAGAGATAAAATTCACAGCAATTGAATGTATTATAAATCTGAGGACTGGCTTTGATTGTGTGCCAAATGAATCCACAAGTCTTTGACGACAAATATTTGATTTTCATTTCTTTATTTAATTTATGTCTATTACCGCAATGTTTGCACTCTTTTCAAAAAATAATTGTTTGAATAAATTTGTTTTAAATTAAGTATAATTCAAAATCAAAACAATTTCAATAATCATCTGTTTATTACATTTTCTGTTTGTTTTCAATTATTTTGTTTGAACTCAAATAAAGAAACTTTGATTTCGATTAAAATACTGAAATGATTTGAAAATTGACTAAAATTTTTGCTGAGATTTAAAATTCATTCAATTGCTTTAACATAGAGAGTTTTGGAGAAGATTAACCTAGCTCACACATCTATTATGGAAGAGTATAATATTCGATGATTGATGTCTAAACTCATAATTTTCAATCGAGAAGTGCATAGATTCAAAAATGATTGATTACTGAACGACTTATTTGTCATTTCGTTCGAATCTTTATTTTTTTGGTTAAAATAAATTTATTTTTATCGCAAACCATTGATAGCACAGCATAACAAACAAATGATTAGTCTAATGATAGTCCGAACTATAAATTAATATTTCACACAATGTTTTGCATTAATTATCATTTCTCTCGTCTATTGTAAACTTGAATCAGAAGACAAACTAAACGGACGGTACTTTGGTTTGCCTTTACCTACATTTCTCTACATTCATGTCTTTCTGATTGTACTTCAATTTTGATTCAATTTACTAAAGATTTGTGAATAAAATGACTTAATTATAGAGTTTTTTATTATTTGATTGCAGAGAAAAAATGGAAGAATTATTTGATTGAAATAATTTAATTGAAGCGATACTCTGATTGTATGCACCATTTGATTCAGTTTACAATGACCTCGATAAAAATGATTTATTTGCTTGATTGCACATTTTAATTGTTTGTCTTTTCTAATGACTAGACATAACACTCCTCTTTCATTCACTTGATTAAAAGTATGCAAAAGACAGGGCAGAGATGTCACACAATATTATCAACAAATTATATATTAAATTGCAATTATTGACTCATTTTATTGGATTTCTCCAAACAAACCAATTATTGCTCTAAACTTAATGTAACTTCAGTTTTGATTTTGCATTGAGTTTTGCTTTTTTGCATTGACTAGAATAGTTTAATATTGCATCTGAGCCCAGCCTTCATTCAATATGATAGAGACAATCATACTCTGAAATTCATGAGTCAATTAATTATATTATGTATAGAATATGTATATGTTTAGGAGTATTGCTCATAGTTTTATCAATTAAACGCATGCATTGTATATATATTTGATATCAATTTCTATTTACGAAAAATGTCTGAAAGCATACAATAGGAGTAATCGATACCAAACGGTAGTGAAAACAAAACGATTGAATCCAGAGATTTATAAACACTAGTTATTAATCTCAGGATAAATATCGCAATATTTACAACAATTTTTATTATCTGAATAAATAATAAAATATATATATATTATATATGACTATAATGTTTATACACTCGATGTTTACTCTAAGTATGAGTCGCTTCTAAAAACTGTTTCAATGATTGAGACGTAACGCAAACTTTTGGATAATTTATAACTAAAACAATATTTGGAAAAAAGAAACGTTTTTTTCAAAATATGACTAATTATTGTGGACTAGAAATAAATCAATCGATTTGTGAGAAGTAATTACAACTGAAATATAGTGTAGTTTTGAAATAAATTGATTGAATCGATAATTAAAAATAGTGACGAAAGCAAAGCTCATATTTTTTTTTGTATGAATAGTGATGACTGTCCACAGATCAGACCCGCAGACAGAATTCAAATCGATTATTGAGCTAATAGTGAATCGGTATAACACGAACTTCGTATGAAAATTGCATTACAGTTTGGATGGGCCTACAGTTTGTGGGCACACGACCAGCCGTTGTGCCCGTATTAGCTGTAGACGAAAATTAGTTTCTCCTTTAAGAAGACAAACATTTAGATTATACAAGAGCTTAACTATTGATAGTTTTTATATTGATATTCGAGATGAGAGTGAGAGCAACATTTGTTTAGTCTCAGAACAACAGTTGTTCTGAACCTGTGCTGTGCTATGACTTATCATAAGTTATCAATTATGGCTAAAATAAGAGTATAGTTAAGAAAATAACGCAAACGAATGGAACATATCTCAGACGGAGGCCAGGAATCAGATAAAAGATAAGGACTAATGAAACTTAGTTTAGAGTTTGGCTGTAATAGAATGGAATGACTCGAAACACAGTTAGAGTACATCTCATGAATCAGATAAAGCGAAAACTTGTGCTCAGCTATACATACACCAGAGCTATACATATATTGTAATAATAGTAATAATAATAATAATCATAAAATTTCTTTGCGTACAAAAAACTTAGCGCTAAGTATAAGAAGAAAGTACTGTATCCTAACTGCAAGTATGCGTTCAAATGCATGGCTTATGAGGTATAAGAGGCACGTCATCTTTTAAACATATATTTAAGCGCAAGAAGAAAACAGAACCAAAAATAGTAGTCAAATGTTTTTATGCAATACTAATGTAATTTAGTTTTTGATAGTTTATGTGTTATTACACCTGAACTTCACATTATTAGCGTTGCGTTTGTCTAATGGATTAAATCGGGCGCTGATTCTTATGTATACCAATATATATAACATATAAGTATATGTATATTACATAAATTATTTGCTTTGGTTTTACTATTATTGCAGAGACTGCCGGAGCTCTGATTAGATTCGCTGTTATCCGTCGGTGGCCTCCGTTACTGTACTTTCATTTCGATGTTTGGCCGGTTGTGAGCCAATCGAGTGAATGACTCGCACTGAGACCCCACTCCTGTGTAATGCTTGAGACTTCGGTTGGAGGCACTACTATTGCTGTTGTTATCGCATTGATTCAGGATTAGAGATGAGTGTTCTGCAGGTGAGTACGGACTGTGAGGTGAGTGCAACGATCGGGGAGACCCAGTTCTAGGTGTGGTGGGCGCTGGCGATACTGATGATGAGTTGGGGCTGTTGGGCACTGAGGCGGGCGAGTCTTTAAAACAGGATGACTCATAATGTTTGTTGAGGTATGACTTCAGTGCAAACGATTTGTTGCATCGCTGGCATCGGAAGTGCTTGAAAGCGCTGTGGGTTTGCATATGAGCCCTAAAACACAGCATATAATACGCAAACCATTTATTAGATTTCAATTTAGAAATATTGGAAAACATCCGATCATTTCATTAAAAAAACTGTTTTATGTTTTACTATATTATCAAAAAATTCGATCTTTTTTCTGATTACTCATTCATTGGATTAGTTATGCATTTGTTGGCAAAACTGCAAAACTTTTGGTTCAATTATATGACAAATAATAAGTTTTACCTCAGATTTGATCGATCGGCGAATGCCTTTCCACAGTGTGCGCACCCGAAAGGCTTTTCTCCGGTATGAGACCTCATGTGACCCTACAATGAGTTAAGATTTATTAAATCTGTTAGACATACAAATTTGAAAATGACGTGCAATAGGTTTGGAGAGCAACACAACACATGACAGTTACTGTAGAGCCCATACCTGCAAAAGCCATGGCCTGGAGAATGCCTTTCCACACGCATCGCACTTATGGCTCAGATTATGTGTGAGCTATGAATAAGAATAGTATCGAAAAATTAATTATTTATCAATTTTTGAGCGATTAAGTGCACACAACATGAGTTGAACTTCACTCACCACATGCATAGCCAGGGCTGGCATAGAGACATAGACCTTGGAACAGGTCGGGCACTTCTTTGCCAATTGGGAGTCAGGACTTCGATGGGTTTGCTTATGACGCGACAAATTGGAAGAAGTGGCGTAATGTTTGCCACACTCTGTGCAGGTATATCTCGCCCTCTCCTTTGGCTCTGGAGGTGGAGTTCTGCCAACATTTGTTGGGTTCCTTCTTCGGGATCGGCCGTCACTTATGAAAAAGGCATCGTATGTATAGTTGACCGTTACGTTTGACTTTGAACTGTTTGAGTCGTCAGTTCTGCTGTTATTTGAGTTGAGGTCAGGACTAACCAAAGATAGAGAGACTGTCGAAGCGGACGATTCTGGTCTTTGTGGTGAAATTGGCGTCTGTGCCGGTTGTAGAACATGGAGGGGCTGTAATGGCAATAATTCTTCGCAATTATTTATACTTTTATTGCCCTTTTTATTGCTTAAATCTAATTCTTTGTCGGGAGCGGACTCATCACCAATCGATGTTTCATGACTTGAGCTCTTGTCGTGTACTTCTTGTCTATGGATATACCCTATAGTCGTAAATGAAACGAAACACTTGAAAATCTCGACATAAAAACAGCAAATTATTTATTCAATAAATTTAGTCAATAGACAAGAAAACAACAAAAACTTTATTATAATAACACTTATTCTCAAAAATACTATTATTATGGAAGAGTTGAGAGGAATATATCGTTTGTCTCTACTCTTTATCATCACTTTTAATAGTGTTTTTCAACAATAAATGCCATCATATCATATGAAGGCATTAAACAACAGGTTTCTCATGAATATTGAGTCTATTCCTAACTCTCTACTCTTGTCTTGCATTCTGTCGAGTGTTCTGTATATTAGTTTTTTAAAGAGTAGAGTCACACGAAAATTGATTTCATATTAAGAAAACACTTATAACAAGAATAAGAAGACATAGAATGAGAGCTTTTAGTTTAACGGTCTATAAGTTTGCGATAATTAAATCTCTAAAACATTTATTTATTTTCATTCATTCAAATCATTTTTCTTTGGTTTTCATATTTAATGTATGAATCGATTTCAACATTAGTTATGATTTGAAACATTGACTCATGACTTGCGAACCGTTAACTTAAAGCTTACTTTCCTGTCGTGTTTGAGAGCACAAACATATCAAAAGACATACCATTATAGCAAAAGTTGACGTTGAGGTTGAGGTAGTTGGGAGTGGGGTTGACCGGTGAGGTCTGTGGACATGGACTGTGGCTAGGTGCTGTTTCTCCTTCAGTAGGACTCGAGGGCTGTTTGTAGGACCACTTTGGGGAGTGATCGATAGGATGCTTGGCTTTCTTCACCAAAAATGAACGCGGCATCGCCTGCACAGGTATACAACACAACACATTCAACAATTAGTTGTTCAAACAAACTCAAGAGGAATTGGCTCAGTCCGACTGCCCTTCCTGTTCATGCTCAAGCCTTTAGCCATTGACAAGCTAACTTTTCCCTCAAGGCTTAGTCTAATACTCCCGAATGTCTTCATTAAGAGCGTAACTATTTTTATATAAGGCTATCCACAAATGTGCAGCACAGAGGCTGTGGGCTTTCAAAAACTGGTTTTATCAAGATATTTTCTAGTGAATTGAGGGCTACAAAACCAATTTATATATACATAGAAAAGTACTAAAAAGTTATCTAAAAAGAAATAAACGAAACAAAGTTTATACCCATTTATCAGATGATTATTTGAATGCGAGGAATGTATTTGCCGTCCAATTCATGCGAACACACATTAATTCGTTGGCTTTTGATGGGATGTAGAGGACTGTCAGTCAAAACATTATCAGAAGAGCTTTTATCAGAATTTGGGAATATTTTGATTCAAAAAAATACTGTTTATTACAAGTTTTGGGATCGAAAACGAGTGTAAGAACTGTTTTAAATGCTTTGAAGTGAGAAAAAGATAACTTTAGTGTTAAGTTATGTTATGATTGTATTTATATTGCATTGAATTCGATTCCAGAAATCTAACAGAAAGAGCGATACTCTGTGTAACTGACGACTCACTTCTCTTCACTCAATCTCTTTCAGTGTGGGTTCGCTTAGAGATGAATGGAAGCGCCGGAACAATACTAACAATAATATTAAAGACTTGGGAGACCATTGAGAGCATGAGCACAGCCACACTGTTAGCGTTTCAACCGACAGTTGCGCTCTTTGTGCCACACAATTGATTGACCGAAATATTGGACTCAGAATATCAATAGAATCAGAATAAAACAAAACGAGATATCAATGAATTAAATTAAACCAAATCTATCGCCAGTTCTGATCGTAAATCCTCTAAAACTGTAGAAACAATTGAAAACATTATTTATTCTGAGCTATAGTTGAAAATCTATTGAAGATTACTTTGATTTAAAGTTGAAAGTAGCTTGCTTAATTTATTGTTTAGGGTATAAATTCGAACTAATGGTTAAACTGAAAGATATATAATTATTTTTATTTTAAAAAAGAGTTTAATAGACTGTGAACTGAATTGAGATTAACTTTTGAGAGATTAAAATAAAATATTTTTTGGTTACCTTTTGATAAGCAATTGAAAAGAAAGTCTCAGAGGAGTCACAGTTTGCGACCAATAGTCTGGAGCTGAGATTGGCATCAGTGCCATCATTGGCATCATTGCCATCAACACGGAATACCATTCATTGATGAACATTAAATCTATACAAAGACAGCAGTTTTGCTGCACAGCTCTCTCTTGACTGGAGCTCTCGCAGTGGAAGTGGAAGAGTGGCCTAAATTGATCTCTTTCTCAAAGTCAAGGCACAGATGAGAAAAGAGATGCCAACAAATAAATTAAAATATAAGCACAGAATGAAAGACAAACAAAAAAAGAGTTCAATTTTTTCCATATATTATATTTTGTCGTATATATGGTCTGAAGTTATCACTTATCAGATTAAACCAAACAATCAAATACTGTTTGAGCTGTTAATCAGATCAGCGATTCGTCTATTTTGTTGAATTTTGTTTGCCTTGCGCTTTTTATTTGGATCAGAGAAAAAATTCAATTAAGTTTCAACCATTAGCTAATCATAGACAAAATGAATTTGCTTGCTAATTGCTAATTAAGCGACAAAAATAAATCTTTCACTTAAATTGGTTTTTCTATTTCTAATTTGTTTTTCGCAAAAATATTTTTAATTGCTTTCAATTGTTTTCATATAAATATTATATAAGAGTCGGAGTTATTATTGTATATAATTTGTTGAAATATTTTTTAGGTTCGCTGAGGGAAAGGGAAAGGCAGCAAAACTAGTGATACCCAATGGGTTTGCCTTAAGTCGCTCCTGGAATATGAGAAGTGACGCAAACGGTTATTGGAGAGCGAACTGACATTAACAGATAGGATTTCCAATATGTGTGCCAAGAATATAGATATGAGACAATACTGGCAATACAGCACAACCATAATATCCATATATTACACAATATACGCGTATATATACGACACGGCCATAGATTTATATAAAGTAAAGAAATGCTTATCCAGTTATCAACAGTCGATATCAACACATATGACCGAAGGGAGTACTGCCTAATACTGGTATATGAGTGGAGATCACACACAACACAATCAGACATTCAATACAAATATTATGCTTATATTATAGCCTCTGATAGAAAAGATGGAAAAAGCTTTAGAGCACATCCACTTTGATTCCGTTTACGGCACGGGATATAAAGTTACCGATAATAATGAAAACTTAAAGTAAACTCCAATTCCAGCAACAATTCCAGTGATCACACATCCAGTATATTAAGAGGGAGAGAGAGGGGACTGACGTGTGATGAGAAATACTAAATATTATTCAAACATTTCCAAAGTTTTTTGCAGAAAATAGGAATTCCACTCAAAAAGATGAAAGTTTTGGCCCCAAAAAATAATCTGATAGTGTATGGCATTCACGTAACTATTTGCCTGATATTCACTAAATTTTTAATAATTGAAAGCCATATATATTAGAGCAATAGATCTGTTATATATTTTTCTCGCGGTTTATATATTCGATGAAATTTTTTTCAATTTTGGTGCCTCTCATGAAAATAAATTCAGTTTTTTTATTTTTCTGTTCAACTTTTCTGTCGGAAATTTTTTAGAAAAAAGAGAAATACAAATACAGAGCAAAACTGGAAATTAAATAATCGTATTTCAAATATTAGTTTTCATCGGTTCTCAAAAAATTGTTTTAAAATTCTTTATGTGTTTTACTTTAAAACAATTGTATTTTTTACCGAAAATATATATTTTGTTGTTTGAAATCTAATATAAAGAATATATTGCTCATCGAAAATGTCTGTTCAATCGATTTTGTGTGCAATTAAGTATAAATTGGGGTCTGATATAAAAAAGATGAGCGCAAACCAAAATTCTATGCGAATAATACAAACGAGTTGTTCCTCTCCGCGACTTCCTGTCGTTGGCCAGTCAGCCACTGCTTCCTGAAGAGCGGTCTAAAAGGTTTTGTAGATCAGAGGAGATGGACACCGCTTTCGATGAATGAACTGCACATAAATCATGTTTTAAACAACAGTAGAATTTATTTGAAAATCAGTTATCTTTTTATCCCAAACACAGATATGGAGAATATGCTAATCATTATTCTGTTGATAGACTCGACTCTATTCTCAGTCCTTTTTTTGTCACAATTTATAACATTTTCAATACTCAATGATTAAGAGATGAAAGGACTCGACTGAACGCGAAACTGTATTTTTGATTCACAACTTGTAATATAATATAATATATTATATTAAAAACGAATCGTCTGAGAAGTCTGTGCGCTTAAATCAATCGCAAGATTGAATAGATTGTGTTCAATGTGTCCTAGAATTACATTTTTGCCAGTTTTTGCCACCACTGCTAAACTGCTTATTTGTTCATTGAGTCGAAAGGAGTCGTCATTTGAGTGCTCAACACATACAACGTATAATATAAGGCAGTCATTCATTCATCTCTGGATAGGGCTTAAAATGAGGAAAGAATCAGTGGATTGAGTACTTGTTGTTAGATTTGGTCTATAATTTAGTATATCATAGTATATGATGAATGTTGCAAATGTGTCCGTATATTGTATTATAAGCAGACATTACACGTGAGACTCACAGATATTGTAATCTCAAATTTGTTGCCTTTTATGAGAAGCGCATTATTACGTATGAAAGCGATACCTAAAACAAGACTCACAGACATTACTGTTTCGTATAATAATAAGAAGTGACTATCAATTATAGCTTAACAACAAAAATCACTTCCAAAATAATTCCGGGCCTTCGCTAACATTAATCTTAAAATAGTTTTTCGTCAAAAAAACACAAAACTTTTCTTAAAAAAGTGAAAAATGTAATGATTTGAAGATTGAAAAAATCCATAGACACCGCTATTATCATTAAAATCATTTTTAAGAAATCAATAATTTGTTGCTTTTCTTCAAAATTTTTAAACAAAATTTAGATTTGAATACAAATTAAAATGAATTGAAAATTTGTTTTTGATGTAAACCATTAGTTAAATAAATTAAAAGATTGAATCTCTTTATTATCTTATTTTAATTTAGTATTTGGTTTGCATTGAAATAGTCTAATGATTAATGATTGTTGTGAACAAATGGCTGAAGGGCTCAGAGACAGGTCTGCTCCAGAATGCCATCATATACTGCATAATATCAAACTTTAATCAAACAACACGTAATACCAAACCAGAGACGACACAATAATAAAGAGGAATTCACTTCTTTCCATACCTGAGGTATGTTATTCTGTGCTGTTTATTCAGTACTATTCAATTGGATAATACAGTGAACTCCACTCTAGTCTGTGCTCTTGTCTGACATTCTCTTATGTATTAATAAAATATTCCAATCGTTTAGTTGTTTGACAAAAGAGTCGAAACCATAACAAAGTTTGTGAAAAAAAGTTAAGATAAAAAAGTTTTCAAATTTCAAAACTCAATATTTAGAGTAAGACCTGAGGCTATGTGTAAAATAAAAACCTTTGGCTTCATTGATACGATTGTGAACCCTATCCCTGAGAGTATGTGCGGTGTGTAGGCACTGCCTGCTCAGTCCCAACAGATATTTTAGGTCTTTAAAAACGAATTGCTTATCACCAGCCCTTGTATTCTGAATAAAGTGGGTCTGAGTCATGCCATGAGCCATACGCTATTCAATGGTAAGTCATGTTATTGTATTTCCTGCACATCGGTTAGTGCCCGAACCGGGTCTGAGTTTGGATTATTCTCTTTATCTTAACAGACAACACAACACACGCAACAATGGGGTGGATCTCTCAGCCATAACACCATCACATCAGCGCCATTATAGACAACACAACGACTCTTCTTCTCTAATATAAAAATGCAATTTCTGAAGGATTAGAGAGAGTATGAGAGAGAGTATGAGAGAGAGTATGAGAGAGAGTATGAGAGAGTGTGAGAGAGAGAGAGAGAGAGAGAGAGAGAGAGAGAGAGAGAGAGAGAGATTCGGATGTATAATATGCAGAATTGAGAAATCGCTAAAAGCCTGGAATCACGAAAGGATGAGTGTATGAGAGAACAGTCAGTCAATAGTGAATAGTTTCGAAGTAAATGACAGCAAAAACCAAATAATTTTTGCATTCAAAGTCACGAACTCATTGACTGTACATCTCTTCATATATTCAGACAAATCAAAGATACCGATACAGTTTGTCTCAAATATGTTAACATTAATCTTGCAAAACAGATAATCAATTGTATACATCAGTATTTTTGATGAAAATTTTTGGAATCAATTGAAAAACTTTTGAATTTTTTCAGTCAAAGTTCGAAAACTCTTGGATTTTGTGACACACGAAGAGTTGAAATGTCATATAAGATAACGAGTGTCCGTCTGTACGCACATTACTCTACCAAACAATGAATGCGTGTATTGTATGTCCATTATTGTGGAAAGAGCTGTACATGTGATAAAAGCTCTGGTATTAGTATTTATGTATATTTATTATATGTTTTGTATGATTATGCAGTCATACAACACATCAAATGAAAGGAGGCTTTTGTTGGCAAACAGTCTGTTATCAAAACGTTAAAAGCAAAACAAATTAGAATAAATGCATATTAACTGTTGGCATATATTTGTATTGTAACACATAAACAGTGTCACACACTTTCACTCTTTTCTTTGGATTCCAGGCATAAGACAATTGCTCGAAGTATATGTCAACTGATTGTCGATTGACTTCCTTTAGCTCACGATTTGAATATTAATAGAGAAAACTGTGTTTGCGTTTAATTCTATTATTTCATTAAAGCAAATATGGAAATCAAATTTTCACTCAACTAGCATACAGACAAAACTTATGTTTAAGTTTTAGTTTTAGTTAAGCATACAGACAAAAGTTTAGTTTTTAAATATTTAAAAAAAACGAATACATTATTGGAATTTTGTGAATCCCATTATTTATATGAGTAATGGAAGTCTGAGTTATCTAATGATGAATTCAAAAAATACGCCAAAACCCAGATATGAGCGACTCTTCCATAGACTAATACTTCAGTTGAATATCAAACACATCTATAATTTGCATTAGTATTCAATAACATATATCGCAAATGATTGAAGACTTCCTCCAAATATGAAAAATTTAAAGACATTTAAGTTTTAATATCCTGGAAGTTAGTTCTCAACTCAATATCACAACTTTTTTTCATTTTTTGATTTTTGTAAATCTTTAGCTAAAACTCACTTTTGTTGACTCACTTTCCGTTTACAGAACGAAAAAGATATGAAAATTATTTAAATCAATACAAAGTGTTTGATATAAAGTTAAAAAATATATGAAATGTATGCACACATCCAATGGTGAAGGATATATTGCATCCAATCAATGAATATTTTGCACTCTTATGCTTTCAGTCTCTCAGTTGTCCCAAAATTTAATAAACTTATTTACATATCATTCACTCAATTCTTTATTTCATTCATTTTTATATTCATATACTTTTGGTGATGAGTAAAAGCCTATGAGTTTGAGGTCGAGGCTCCCACTCGTCAGCACCGGATTCTGTTGGAGTGAATCCTGAGTCGAGCTTTTGATGACTAGACTTTTGATGTCTTTGATATAAACGATATCATTGATGTTGTCTTTATAGTGACAGCCCTTAAGTTTTGGCACAATTTTTCTCTTTTTTCCGTATTTTTGGTCGAAATCTTTGCGATAATAAGTGAAACAGAAATGAAAATAAAATAGAATTTAAGCCATAATTCAAAAAATGTCTGAATAAATGGTCGGACGATAACAATGACTGTAAAAGACGATTGAGTTGACAGCAATGAACAGTCAGTTTGAGGACATGTTGCTCACAGTCACTGGCTTTCGAAGCGGAATAATCTGGGCTATGGACAGAATGCCTGATTGCTTATCAAAACTATAAATACTTCGATATCTGAGTAACTATCAGTCCATTGAGACTCAGTTCGAGTCAGTTAACGAAAAACGCTTTTCATCTGCCATTTGGCTCACAAACGGCATACCCTATGCGTAAGAGTAATGATACCACTGGACTCGTGCCGACATCAGATCCAGTACTCGATATGAATTCATTTTTTGAGTCATAATTTAATTTGATTTTTGGATGAAATTTTTGTGATACCACTACTAATGCCATCGAATCAACAATTTTTGGTTAGAAATGTATTTTCAACAGATTTTTGTATAATTTAAATGCTTTCGATTGAATGATTCAATTGAAAATTTACATCAATTTCAGAGGAATTTCATTTATTTTCATCGATTAGATCCAAACGAACAACTAATTCAAGAATTCAGTTTTAACTCCGAAAAGTGAGCCCTGAGTTCTCATTTAATACTGAAGTCAGTCTTTCGATGCCGATCCCTATCATCGTTCACACAAGTCGTGAAAATAAGTAAAGGCTTAACTCTGAGTTTAATTCAGCGAAACGCTATTAAATGGGTTTCCATTTAGAAATTACACCAAATCTATGGCTAAAAGTTTTCATTAATTTTTTTGTTGCAAAACATAATTAATTAATTTTTTTCTAACGATTCAATGAATAAGCGCTAAAATTAATCAAAATAACAACAAATAAGAAAATTTGTTTTAAATTCTGTTCCAATGGATCTGATTCTTGAAATTTTTCAAACAAACACTTATTGCGAGACTTTGAGGCTGTGATGCGTAAACTTAATTTTGTAAACCTCTCGGCACAAAACACCAGCACTACTAACAGCACTCACTCTTTGACTCTATGCTCACTCATTGATGCCATCGCTTACTAGTATACTCTTTGCTTTGATTCACTTACCATTCATTTAAGTAATACTTTCTCCACTCTTTGCCATACATGTGAGCGACAAGACTTTTAATTAGGCTTCGGTGCGAACCGTACAGCCGTATAACAGGTGCTTAATATTATGATGCGGTCGGTGTTAATTAAATTGACCCCTAATTAGTGCCGCATAATAAAGCGCTTTGAAATCTGCATTGAATTCAATTTATTTAATTTTGAAAAAAGGATTTTTTCGAAAACAAGTTTTCATTGAAAACAAAAATCTATTGAAAATTATTTCAAAATATTATTGCATTCGATATGAATGAGACTCTCATTTAATTCATTTGAATTCACAATAAAAGATGAATTGAATTTATATAATAATAAAAATATAATTTAAAACTGAAAGCTATTGTGATTTTATTATTATTTCTCTTCATTCACTAGACATACAATTTTAATGCAGTCATTATAAGTGCAATAATTCTCGTCTTATTATATGTAAAAACTATTAAACGAGTTGTGAGTAAAGAAAAATCATTACATTCACAACATTCGCATTCTTTTGTGTCGGCCTATTGTTAAATGACTCGGAAGATAACATACACTAAAATATCGCACAAATGAGAGAGAGAGAGAGAGAGAGAGAGAGAGAGAGAGAGAGAGAGAGAGAGAGAGAGATTGTGGCCGAATTAGGATGAAGTGATGTGAGATTTTTCAGGCAATTTCATAGAATATGTAAAACTACAACAAAAGGCCATTTATTGCATATAACGTATATATACGGCCACAGAGTTGAGAGGCTTTTGATGTCCGCGACATAACTTTATCGGAGCGCCATTTGAATAGTGTTTTGCTGAAAGAAATGCGGTTCAGTTAAATAAGAGCACATCCAACACATCTCTGGATTTTTATGGAAGCCATTCGGTGCCCATCATTATTGATATAAAGTGGCTCTCAATGGAGTCAATGGATAATTCATTGCCTTTTAGTTTATGTTTGAAAAAAGAGGAAATAGTTGAGACATCTCTACAAAAAAAACTGTTTGGTATTTAGATTTGTCTGAAATTTGTTTTTCAAACTCAACACTCATAGCACTCAACCTCTACTACCTGTGAATTGCATGCATTAAACCGTTGACTGATTGCAAACTTAAATTCCTGACAAATGGTTCGAAAACATAACATTATTCTCGAGAACAGCAAAAGCCTGGAAAACATATATATCTATAGTTGTGCTCACATTTGCCAACTATTGCCAACTCGACTGACTATGACTTTTTACATAAACATTATTTCCATAAATGCATCCCTGGGTCTACTCCATAATGGCATACATCTGGTGAATACTGATGTTGACATACTGTTGCTCTACACGGTTAAGACACCGAGAGATTTGCGCGACTCATCCATTGAGTGACAAATCTATACGAATATAACTTTATGTATGACTTAATATTAAACGCATATATCATCTGAAGAATAAAAGGGAAAAACTTTACAAAACTTTTTTATATCCTCTTAATAATAATGGTATCAAAAAGTTTTCTCAGAAATGATTCAAAATAACAGCAAAACAGTCAAAAACACTATTATATAGAATATAATGAATTTGAAAAGTTGTGTAAAATCGAGTCTCCGGAAAAAGTCCATCAACTTTGGGAACAGTTTCTCAGAATACCAATGCGTTTGTGTGCAGACACTGCCTACAAATGACGGTCTCTTTGCATCAATACATATGTTATGAGTGTTAAGAGTGCACATCCATGTACTCCAACGACAAAACAAGAAATATTTTTGTGTAAAATAAAACTATAAATTATGGGAATAAGTCAAAGAACTGAACTGACCAAGCTCAATGTTGGCGGATGAGCAAAAAAAATCAAATCAAACTAAAAATGAGTCACTTTGAAAGACATATCACTTTTGTTTTATTAAATATTTAGAAACTCGTCTCAAGTCAGATAAAATTTGCAAGATTCAAATCAATTTAATACATTTGGTTGATCTGAGGTTAAGTTCATTTATATATTTTGTATGAAATGCTAATGTAATGCGAGCCCTCATCTCGACGTCAATTTAAAAGTTGTGCTCCAAATGAGAAAAATGTTGATCTGATTACAAAGCACTCTATTTGCGGCACTTCCCCACCAGAAGAGCCTAACACCTGGTTGTCTACTGTATTACATAACAATAAACGTGAAGCGAAATTCAACAAAAGGCTAGTTTTTCAACATTACATACATTTTTAATACACAATATATAAGACAATTTCGACTTTTATTAACTTTCGGAGCATTCAATTCACTCAGAGCTCAGTCTCTAATGTTTTTCGAGTAAATGATTATTATTTTCATTTTGTTTTAACTTTCATTTTCTTATACGCCTTCCAAAACATTTCGATTTCTTTCTCTCCTTTGAAGATATCGTTTGAAGAGAAAACAAATTTAATTTTCAAATATATTTCTGAATTAAACTTAAAATAGAGAAACCGTTTGAAATACTTTTCATCAAATGTTGAATTTATCCACAAATAAGTTATTCATGAATTTCCATTAGTTTCTCAATAAATTTATTTCAAATAAATATCGATTGGGTTTTCATATGAAAAATCTTTGATTGTTTTCCTTAATATGGAATCAATTTTATTAAATTAATTGAAATCAATTTCTATCACTTGATTTATGTGACACTCAATCATTGAAACTGTGATTTATTGAAATCCTTCCAAAAATATTAACATTTTGTTTATGTAAATGTCTTTTTGGGTTTTCAGACGTTTGCGATGTTCTCAGGAATTTCCTCTCAAAGACCTCAAGGATTGAAATGTTGTTTAAGTCTATTGGATCCAGAATTAACATAAATTGTCTGCAAATTCTCTTCACTCTGAAAGCCACTGGTTTTTTACGTCTCATAAGCATTGGATTTGTATTCCAAACAATATTTACGTATTCACAACAAATTTGATCAAATGTTACGAAAATTACCGAATCTCTCTTTCTCTCTCTCTCTCTCTCTCTCTCTCTCTCTCTCTCTCTCTCTCTCTCTCAACTTTACGGTAATATGTTGTCGATTGAAGAAAGACTTGTTGTTTGTGTCGATTGTCTTCAGTTACAGACATATTCCTGTATTTAACGCATTTGAAGAGAATGTCTGTATTTCGACAATATATTGGTTTGAGACTCTCTTTTATTTTTTGTTTCTATTGATGTTTCAATGCCTGCAATCCTCAAAACTATTGTGCATTAGTCTGTGCGCTGATAGCAATGATTGTATTTTAGTGTATGAGTAGCTCAGAGCCAATTTTATTGTGAGAAAAGACAGTACAGACAGAACAGACATCAGTGAAGGCACGTAAACCAATTGAACATCTCTAATACAAAACACAACTAATTGGAAACGAGAGCTTTATGAGAGCAACTGGTGAGGAGAGAGAGGCACATACCATACCAGTGCACACATACCAGTAATGCTCAAGTTAAGACGTGCCTTTAAAATCTCTCCCGGGATATTTGCTCACAACTCAACCCACTCTTCCATCTCTGACTATCTCTTGTCTCAGTTGACGCTTATATTAAAGCATTTCATTATATAATTCCTTTCCTTTTGTTGAGAGGAAGGCTTTAATTTGAAGCACTTCTTGATATCATATATTTTTGATAAAATAATTCAATTTTCTTAAATATAATATTCAAAAGAATGGCCAAAATCTCCTAAATCTGAGTGAATGGCTCTTCATTCATATGTTTATGAATTGATTATTTATTCATGAGTACTTGTACTTGTTCATACAATTTTTTAGCTCTCAAAATAATTTGATACAAAAAAAGTTGAGAAATGATGAAAATAATTTGTTTTGAATTTAATTATAGTAAAATTGATTAAACTTTTAATTTGATTACTTAAAAACTGACGCAAAAAGACATAAAAAGTGATTTTCATTAGTTTTAGGAACAAATCCTTAACACAGTGATAGAGATAGGGATGCCCTTAACGGTCATTATTTTATTCTGAATGGAAAACCTCAGGAAATAAAGCATCAGAAGAAATGGCAAAACACAAGAGAAAATTGAACAAAGAAACAGAATTATAAGATAAAGGAGAAGGAAAGGCAATGGGGAATGGAATGGAGAGCATTGGAAAAGAGAGGGAGAGAGAGAGAGAGAGTCTCATTGGATATCGAATACATTAACTCATTGTATTGTATTATAAAAACGAAAATACTTTCAAGTATTTGGTCTGAAGTCTGAACCGCATAATAGGAAGCGATGCGATGCAAAGCACGTCAATTGGCATAAGAATAATACGAATAATACTCCATAAGAATCCCCTCTGTGTTCGTGTACTGCAGGCAAGCCTTCACTGATCAATTGGAATACGTCACGGACACACTGCCAGGCACTGCCACACTCTACTTGTGCTCTACTGTACTGTACTGTACTATACTATACTGTACTAGCACATTCCATAGGGATTCACATCAGATAAATTGAGCAGTTCTCTACAGAACAGCATAAAACCAGATCAAGTCTGGCCTAACGTCTCTCAGATCTGTTTTTTTTCTTGACTTCTAAAGCGGACTCTCTTTAGACTCTCTTTTCTTTTTACGGTTTTCTTATTTCTATTTTATTTTTTAACAAAAATCTCATTTCTCTCTCAAAATTCTGGTCCAAAATAAACGACTGTTACGTTTTGGTGTGCGTCACATAATTGCCAGAACCGCTTACACCACTCACATCATTACAAATCCCAATTCAGCGCTGCTTTGATTCAGTTTAAGGCTTGTGGCACATCCTTTACACAGTCGAGGACTAACCGTACCATAAATTAAGTCTTAATAAGCGAAGAATGTTTTTGATTGTGTTTTTGATTGTTTACTTCTTCTGCTCAAAACAATATCGCTATCAATAAGAAAATATCAAATAACTGGAGAGGGAGAGGAGAGGAGAGAGAGAGAGAGAGAGTAATGGTTGGCCACAATGTTTCAAAACAAGTTGTTCCCAATTTATTTGCATCATTGGATCGAACGCACAATTGGTTGTCCATTGAATGACTTTATCCCAACTCAGAGCTATATTTTCCACCCAAAAGAGTGTCACCGATGGAAGAAATGAAAGTAATAGCCGTTTCGTAACTATTAATACAAAATATTGTTTGGTTTCATAAACGACGATAAGAGTGAGGCATTCGTATGGAAAGGCTGTAACTGTACTAAAATCCTATCTTCAGATAATGATGTCAAAGACAACTCACACCAACGCATAAATAGATGAGCGTCTGATCAATACTAATAAGTTAGGGAAGAGTTAAACTAAGGATTGAATACAAGTTCTCCAATAAAAACAACAAATGAATTAATTCAACTCAAAACCAGAATTAATCGTAAGAGACATCAATTAAACTCAATTCGTATAAATGATTCACAAAATGAATGATTGAGATCCAGTCTATGAGTTGAAACTGTGCTCCAAATGGAGGCCAACCGATGTACTGCTACTTTTAGATCATTATATTATGTATAGCCGGGGGCTTATCTGCTGTTGCTTTCATATTTTCTTTATCTCCGACTCCAACATCTCTTATACTAAATGAAAACATTAGAAATGTTTGAATTACAAAACATTAGACCAAAAATTCATTTGCATTTCAAAAACCAAATGATTTTTATATAAACTTTAATCAAATAAACATTTGTTTCTATTGATAGTATGAAAGTTGAGGCAGAGTCTGAGTGTTTCAAAGCAGGGATCAGTCGTTTATCTCAGAGTAAGTATTCATTTAGTGAAATGAGAATCAAATGTTGAGATATATTTGGTTCGTAAAAATCGCAATAAAAGGTTCGGTTCATCGGTTCAGACAATGAGTTGCGCTTTTCCTCTAATTCTCTAATGATGTGAAACGGTATGAGTTCACTAATGACTCGTAATTAGCTGACGAATCCATTTGTTTAACAGTCGTCTATCGGCAATGAACGCCACTCTCAGATACAGCGCCATTCCTATCATTACCAACGGAATCATTAGATTGGGTGCAGTTATGCATTAGATGTGAACATACCTTCATTTAGTTATTCTTATTTGTGCGAAACCCTCCCAATTCTACGTCTCTTCTTAGCCTTAACTTTACTTTAAGTGAATCTGAATTAACGAAAGCGTAGATTACAATCAATTAGAAATCGCAAACCGTTATTGTCATCAATTATATGTCAGACTTATAACACTTTTCTATTATAAAACTTTTTTTAGTACCAAAACTCATGCAAAGCTCCGGAGGCACCACTTTATTAGCAAAACTTATTTACAACTCTCAATAAATTTCAGATTCAGATCTCAACAGGTATTCCAATTTAAGTCTAAATTCATTGAAATACGAATATTTAAGATTGAAAACTAAAAATAGAAATTCTCATTAAATTCAATTTAATTTGAATAACAAGAGAAGAACTCAATTGAAATAATGAACCGAATGCTAATTGAATCACAGGTTGGCATCAGTTGCTTAGAGTAAATAAATAGCAGTCATCCCTGACTGACCATTAAATCAATGTTTATGTCATTTTTGGTGAGCAATCTCTGCATCTAATTCTAATGTTGTATATACTCTCCATTGTCTACAAAATAATAGTTTTTATTTGAGCCTAAAATACATTTACTTTAATTCAAAGGCAAACTCTGTTCGCTCTGTTGTACTCAAATATTTATGTATATACAAAATGAACAGATTATACACAGACTGTGCTTTTCAAACATTTAAGTGAGAGCTGTATTGAGAAAAGGAAAATATATTTCTATATAATGTTCGGTGTATTTGTCATTGACATCAAATGATGATTATTATGATCTGACTTTACTTTTACTCAAAAAGTTTTCTCTGAAAACACTTTTATCGTTGACTATCGCAGCGAATAAAAAGCAAAAAAGAAAATAAAATCAAAAATAAATATATACTCCGAATAAAAAAAATGAAATATCTTTGCGCTGACCAAACATTGTTTGCTCTTTCCTGTGATCCGATGTATGACTTGTGTATTGATTTCAATGTTTGAGATCAATCAGAGTATTGCAAACTAAAGCAATATATTCATATGTATTAACTCTGGTATTCATATATCCAAATACGTTATGCATATTAAGCCCTCAACACATTCTGATGCTGTGCTCTAACACATGTTGACTGTTTGCCTTTCACTACAACATTACAAATAAAGTTTTGCATTTTTCATGAAAAATATATGACCCAACGCCAACACAGCACCAAAAATATGGTAGAAATTCATTTTTGTTGACAAAATTGAAACTCCAAAACGATTGAAGACTAAGAATTGGAGAATCGCTTCAAATGACAACACATCTGACAATTTGAGTAAAGTATTGCAAAACTTCCAGTGCATGCACTCCCTATGTGTGCTCACCCTATGAATCCTCTTCTTCTGGAGTCGTTCCCGAATTCGACTCTATATATAAAGATATCAAAACTCAATCTGCTATTCATTAAAGCGATTATTTGGCAAATAATGTGAATCTCTTTAATTGCTTCGAAGAGTACTTTAATTAATTTCAATGAAAAATCAAATTTTTCTCTTAAATTGTTTGTTGAACTTTAATTAGAGATCAAATCCCCTAAAAACTGTCTCATCGACTGAAATATGTATAAAAATTCAATTATTTAATGATAAACAAAAACATGACTTTAAATTGACATTGAATTTACTCATTGAATAACGAAATTCTTGATTAAAATTATCGATATTTTTCGTATATTTTACATATAATTATCGAAATTCAAATATTTAGTGAAATAATAGTTGAAATGTTTCGGGAAAAAACTTTATACATATTTGACAAATGAATAATTAAAACTGAATTGCAATTCAAAAAACCCACAATTTGTCAATTTTTGTGAATATTTGCAATGAATTGAATAATTTGTATGCAATCGTTTCGTGCAATCTATCAAACAATGGGTTTATGCCTTAGTTTTAGTCAAGTGTTTTGTCAGAGTTGTCAAAATCATTCAAATCTCAAGTGGACTGACATTAGTAACGCTTAAATGACAAGAGAACAGCACATCTCTACTCAATTGATAACAAATAATTTGGAACTCATTTTCAGTCAAATAATAAATGATTTGTAAGAAACCAAAACTCATTGAATGTATGGAAAGCATTGAATCAATAGTGAAATGCATGCGATTGTCATAAAGACGACTCGATTTGTGGTTTTTGTCTGTTATTGTCGTTGTTTTATGCATTTGTGACCAAATAATTCATACAATCATATCATTGAATTGTTTATGATATTGAAGTCTCTACTGCACGTCAGGTCAGTCCCATATTTAGTGGACATCGCAATCATGTAAATGATGTGCATAACCAGCGCCGGCACTGAAGGCACACCCAATTGTCAATTTCATAACTCATACTTCAAATGAATTTTGATTTGTTATTAAATCTATAATTATATATTCGTTTTCATAAATTTGTTTAACATTTTGGTTTTGCTCTGATTTTAATTAAAGTCGAGTCAAAAATTCATGAGATTTCGCAATATTTTTGAATTATTGAACGAATTTTATTATTAGATTAAAAATTTATTCATACAATAAATTGTGGTTTTCCTCTCTCTATAGCTGAGGAAAGAGCAGATAAGACAACAACAAAATCACTTATTGTTAACTCATTTATAAATTCTATACACTTAAGGGAAAGACATTAGAACTGAATGGATATCAATAATGGTTTTTGTGCACACTTTGCAAACTTTGTACACTTGTGTCCACATTAGTGTCTGTTGTGTCGCACAGAATACCATTCGCCGATTCAGACAAATGCAAAAGTTTACACCAATTGATAAGAATCAATGATCAGCTGTTGATCACAAAATCAATTTAATTATTTTTTTTTGTTTAAAATATTAGTTCAAACCAAATTGAAATCTCTTGGATTTAATTTTGAGCCAATATTTACACAATAAATACTGTTTGTAGAGTCCTATGTATTGATCTCTAATCAATTTTGTGAACACAAAACTCCTATTCTATTGTACTTAGGAATGGGTTCTGAGTTTAGATCAACAATACCTACATTTGAATGAAGAGCAAAGAGAGAGATATCGATAAATAGACTTCATATTAGTTAGTGATTCAAGTGATGAATCTTCAAGAGTTGAGGAAAATCTTTTGATAACTCATATAAATTCATTTTATGCGAACAGTTCAACACAACTCGCATTTCATTTTCAGCTCATTTTCCATAATTGGATTCACAATTTGAATATAAGATGAGTTTAGTGGTGGCACAGGTGGTGCCAGTGGTGACTCTACTCCACTCTTCAGACCAATATATTCAGGCATTGCATCCAAAATGAACTGATGTTTACAGTACTTGTGGAGTACTGTTGACTCTACGTTCAGATCAAACGGAACGTAGTTTTGATGGTTTACTCTTTGGATAACCATTGAAAGCAAAATTGGAGCTAAAGATTGAACGACTCCGGAGAATATTTTTGCTCAAAAATTCCTCAGAGTATTCGCTAACAAACATTGAACTGCATATAAATCAGGGGAACGTATAAGCAGTTTCTGTTTCCTCAAATAATAACATATAGAATACCACTTCGACATCACAACCGACGAACGCTTTGACAGAAGAATCTCTTATCAGATGAAAACATCGATTAGGTTCCGGTCCTATGAATTCATTTGAAACGATTCTATGAATATATGAGAAAAATTCAATTCTTCGCCAAAAAAAATTCATTCAATTTTTCAATCAATTCATTAGAAAAGCAAATATTTTGAAACCAATTTTATTGAAGTCAAACAATATTTACAATTTTATTCAGTTATTACTCAACACTTTCTCCAATTGGATTATCTTTGAAACTGAGATCAAATTACAATTCTTTCATTTTTTAATATAAGTTATAATCATTTTTTGTTTTTCTTTTTGAATATAAGATTAAGTGAATGCAAAAAGTGTTTCAGAAAAGATGTGAAATGAATTTTGAAAAAAATTTAAGTTTTAGGTTATAATCAAAAATTTTTTTTATAAAAATGAATAGAATTGTGAGAAGAAAAGAGTAGAGAAGAAGATGAGGCCATTTGAGGAGAAAATGAGAGGTTTGTATTGTCAACCATAAGAGCGATGATTCCAATTGCTGTCAGAAATTGACTAAAAATAGTTATAACGAAAGAGAAATTGTAAATCGAGTCTCACTTTCGATCGCTTAACTCATAATGTGATTCATGAATGCGGCGCTGATTTACTCGACTTTATATGACTCGAATGCCAATAATCAGAACCACTGTTCACTGTTTGAGAGCACCGGAATCTTTAGCTCTGGTCTGTGTCACTGCATCACAGGTGGGAATTCAAGTTTGGGCTCATTTCTTATTCGCTAAGTTCTCGAGAGGATTAAGAGTTAAGGCCCTAAAAAACGAAGAGAAATATGATTAAAAACATTGCCTTTTGTGGCGTTTTTTGTAGTTTCAGTGCATTTACTGTTGCATTCATACGAATCAAATGCTTTTTTGCCTTTTAGTTGTATTGCTTGCCTTCATATCTGTGTTTTTCTTTGGCGTACATTCAATGCATGCATCGATGACTGTAATAGGAAACAAAATAGATTATATGCCTCTCCACTACACAGACAACCATAGGCCTGTGCCGACCGAAAGGCGCCCAAAACTACAACACAAGATACAGATTCACGAAAAATCATTGAAATCATTGTGTTTTCTGTTTGTCGTTGAGTTAAGTCTACATTCTTTCAATTGGATTCTCTGATGCCTTCATTGCATTCAAATCTTCATTCTTGGGAACCACTGAATAACAATATTTGTGTTGATCTCCAGTTCTCCACAAAAGTCTCGCCAAAAGGCTCTTTCATATCACTTCCAAATAAAATGCTTTCAATCAAATCATATTTAAACAGAATTTTTTTTATTCAAACTTTTCTCAATCCAAACAAAATATCAATTCTTTCATTTCATAAATGGATTCTAAACAGAAAAGTATTAATTAAATAAATATAACTAAATTTATCATGGTAGTTAA
This sequence comes from Tectocepheus velatus, assembly GCA_034700625.1. Taxonomy (NCBI): domain Eukaryota; kingdom Metazoa; phylum Arthropoda; class Arachnida; order Sarcoptiformes; family Tectocepheidae; genus Tectocepheus; species Tectocepheus velatus. The sequence continues at coordinate 62,406 of JAQIXV010000129.1, forward strand.
AAACAGTGTTAGACTGTATTCATTTTCAATATGCATCACATGAATAGCCAAAGGCTCCAAAAAGTTATGAAAATAAATATTAAATATTATTAATATTTTTATCCAAATTTATTTACATTTTACTTCTTAATGAATATGAAAGCAAATCAATTGAGTGTTCATTTATTTGACATCAATTAATGCGTTTATATATACATTACGTTAATAGTGTTTCAAAATAATTAATAATTAAGAGTTATATCACTTATGAGACAAAACTAAACAAAATTAATTGAAAATTTCAGTTTGAAAGATGAGTTGTCATTCTTGGAGTAGAGTCACACTATAATCAGTTGTAGAAAACTCTTAAATATAGTATTTTTCTGATATTTTTTTTAAAAAATTTGTTTGAATTCATCGATCAATAAAAGAGTTTCATTATTTGAGCCTAAGATTAGCCGTCAGTCGTATCTCTTTCTCCTATCTTTTCGATTAACAATGGCTTATAAGAAAAGAAATCAATCAATGACCTAGTTTCTTCTTGATTTGAATAGAATCAAGCGTTTTGTGTTGAATTGAGAACGACCTTGGTTATTGTTCGACTCGACTCGAGTTTATTAGATTTAGGAAAAGATGAAAAAACAAAATTTTATTTAAAGGGTTTCACTTTAATCAGAGTATAGACGCATTTGTTTTCACTCGAAATCTTGTGATATATATAATATATATATAGATATATATGTTTCAGAAAATGAGTTTTCTTTTCGTTTTGAAAACTTTTTAAATAATAGAGTGTTTGTTAAGAGGAGACAAAGTGATGGAATGTGTGCGTGAATGGCATCAATGGCGTGAATGGACGGCACAACTATCTGACACCTGAAGAATGATTGTATCGCTAAGAAAAACATTATGGATGAACGCTAGAGCTGCTGAAGAATGAGACAAAAACAACGCGAATATTAGTTGTGAGAGGAGTAGAGCTGAAGACGAGTTTGTATTATAACTGTATTTCTATGTAATGGCTTTTTTTTGAAGCAAAGCTTCTCTACTCTTCTCTACTCAACGCTTGATTTGAAGCAAACCTCCGAAGCAGAAGAGTTTTAATCTGAAATAGAAGTGAACCAATAGTTATGCGATCATACGATGAAAGGGACATCAACTTTAGTGAAGCGCTAGTCTTGTGCTCTTCATTGCAGTCAGTGTGCACTCGCACTGCACTCACATTATCCGCTTTTTGCTTCACTGATAGTAAACCATAGTTCGCTTCCACTGTTTTTCTTTGCTATACATTACCGAAATGATAGTGAGCTCCGACCAAATGGACTTCGATTGAGCCCTTATATGCGCCACTTGTGCTAACACGCTCTTAATGACAGGACTGATGGAGAGCCAGTACACAAAAATTGAACATAACTGCTAACCGTTGAACACAGGTTTAAAAAAATACTTTTGATTCGGACAAATGCCATCACTGAAGGTATAGTCAGAGTATTATAAGTTAGTTAAGGCCTCAGTTCTGCAAAACAAGTGTAAACGCCTCACAAACAGCTCAACAACAAAAAATAGTGTTTTGAGATAGTGTTGAGCGTTTGTGGGGTCAGACGTAAAAACGAATCCATTTCTCAAGAAATTTAATACTGTTTCCAATCAAAGTGTGTAAGTGTTGGCTATGAATAAGTTTTTGGTAAACTTGTGTTACTTGCGTCGGAAGTATTTCGCAGAAGAGATCATTACAGCCCTAAATAGCAGTCAACGAAAGTAACTTAAAGTCTAGTAGTTGTACAGCACTGGCAATAGTGGTAGTCATAGCACTGAACTGTATGTACAGTAAAGTTAAATTGCAATCCATGTATCAGATGCTCAGATGCTCTGACTCTAATGCATCACATAATGCTTTCTTAATGACTGAATACTCCCAAGTTTTAGCTCTCTTTCCATCACTTATATAACATATCCAGTGCTGAGTGATTGGCAAAAAGTGTTGGAAATAACGTTTTATCGCCGTTTGAAAACTTTTGGCTCAAAACGACAAAACAGAAACTAATTTTGATTTCTCGACAACAAAATAGATTCAATTGAATACAAATTTCTAAAAACTTTGTCCTTAAGTAAAGACCAGAGCCGAGAGCCAGTCCTTTAATCTGCAACTCAGAGCTTGAATAGTGTCAGAGATATCTTTCCATTTTACAGGACTTTCTGTTCATTAGAATTGAAAGATTGCAGTCAAAAGAAGGCATTGAGAACAGCATTGAGCACAGCATTGAACACAAGGCAGTGAGAGGCGAGCCATCGCTGCACAGCCATTGCTGGCATTGTCCCGGTGACAAATGTGGTGGCAGCTGTCGCTGATTATGACGTATGGTTCGGGATTCACTTGTTTAGGTCATATACTTTTATATATGGCACCCAACCTGAAAATGTCTAATAAGAAAAAAGAGTGGTTCCGATTCACTCAGTGTTTGCCTCTGATGTCTGGCATTGAGCTGAGCGTCAAAAGTATCATCTCTTGGATTGCATTGAATTGCAGTCTCTGTTAGATATTTCTTTTGACACGAAATGGGAGGCAAGAAGTTTAGACTACACTTTGAGAATCATTTATATCAAACATTAGAGAGGCGTAGAGGCGTTCCTCCTATTTATTCTCAAACTTTAAGTCCATTCATAAAAATGCGCTCTTTATGTGAGTTGAGTCACAAATCAATTATATGAACACAATTTAAAGAGATATACTTTCAGCTCATAACCAGTTTCTCAGTCAAACCATTTGCCCAACTGTTTTGAAAAACACCAGCCCTTCTCTGTTGCGCTCAACTATTCATTAATAACAGCAAATCATTTCAATAATGAGCTCTTTTTAATGGTATCCAAACAGAGGAACAGACTTTAGATGCCTTCGAATGGCAAATAAGTCATCAGATTTTCATTATAATAATAATTCGCAAAACACTTATACAGAACATCAAAACAAACTGATTCTCAATTCAAGGTTTTCGGGAATTACTTTCTCATCCATTTGGGTGAATAAATTTCTCCTTTCTCATTATTTATCAATTGCCTTCGTATGGGTTTGCTATTCATTTTCTCATAATTCAAATTTTATTCTTGCTCAATTTTGAACAAGAAATATAATATTTTAATATAATAAAAAGTTTCAATCAGACAGATTTTGTACAAGATGAAAAAATTCCATTCATTTTATTGGTTTAATATAATATGTTTGGCATTGACTAATAATTTGAGGCATTCCTCATAAATGTGGAATTTTTGAAACTATTTTCATTAAAATGTTGTGAGGATTGTATGGTATTATCACAACAATTGTATGAACCGATAGAACAAAAAAAACTGAACGTAAGCTGACGTCAAGTTTGATATTTGACGGGATTTGTATGACAATCGTTGCGCTGAAACTTTGACAACAATGAAAACTGGAGACAACATATCATTCCCTTTCACTTCAGTGGATCAGAACATAGAAAAGAGAGCTTTTGTTACAAATTTATAACTGAATATATGGCAACAATTGAGCCGAACTGTAGAATACTGCTCCGTATAATAGAAATTAAGGCCAAACATAGCAGTTATAAATAGGAAGGGCTCTAATCCTTTAGTTTTTTTTCACTACTTTATATACAAAATGGAATATAATTTTCTAAATATGAATACATTGAACCAAATGTCGAATGAATTGCTGTTCAATATTAAACTCCGGATCAATATGTTTGATATTAACCCATGAGAATCATTAGATAAGCATTTGAGTCATATGTTATGGAAATTATTTCAACATAACTAATACAACAGGCAGTTCAGTGTAGTTCAGAGCTCTGTGGAGGCACTCCTCTGCACAGAACAGGCAATTCTGTTTAGTATTGCAAGAAAGTAACATTTCGGGGTTCAATACATTTAAACTATAATTTTAAGTAATAATTCTGTCATTTGCATCACAATTTCATATCTAATGATGACCTCTACCCCTGCGACTATCCCTGTGCCAAAAATCAGTTGAAGCACTCGCTCTAGCAGTGGTAGAGCTGAGTCATATGGTGTGCTCTATTCGAGACTATATCATGCGTGAAGAGAAGATTTAATAATAACGTTGAGAACGTTGATAGAGAATAGTGTCTGAACTATATATGATTTGCAGACAAAGTGTAATTACAGCTCTCCGTCAGCTTTTCATATCACAATTGCCAATACTCTCTGCTAGAGAAGGAACACCATTGCAATGAGAAGAGCAAAATGCTGTGGATGTCATCTAAAGTGACACAGAAATGCATTGCCAATGAAAATGATTGCGATTGCCTTATATTAAATATAAGTAGAGCTTAGCATAAAATAACAAACAACTAATAAAATCGCGACAATAGTTAACGATTTATTTGTCATAAGTATTATATAAAACACCACTTTTTCTCTGATAACCATTCGATTCCCTACCAATCGATATCTGTCTGAAGAAAAAAAACTGAAAACATTACACAAATCGAAAAGAAATAAAACATATCTTTTGAGTTAAACTCGAGTCAAAGTTACAGATATTTTACTTTCCTTGAGTTCAATGAAATCAATCGATAAAATGTAGATTTCTTTAAAAACTTCTAAATATTTTTTTGCTCCAACTTTCAGATTATGGTTCAAATTATCGACGATATAAAAAATGTACACAAAAGACATTTTAGATTAAATCGATTCACTCATATATAATGGTATAAAATTTTGAACACACTTTAATACAAGAAATAAAGTGTGTAAGCTAAGTTAAGCTAAGCTTCATTATTATTTTGGAGGCATACACTCGATCACCCAATGATCGATTAGACCCAAACAAATTGAACCTCAGATTCTTTTGTCATTTCTTCTCTATCTTCTGTGGTTTGAATTTCTAAACACAATATTTCTTAAGTCGACCTAATTTTAAGGCAAAACCAAATTCTGGATCAGTTTTCTCCCAAAAGGAAGTTTAAAATTCGACAAAATCAATGAAAATACACAACAGAACACACTCTGAATGAGAAAAAATACAACTTTTGGAATAAATTCTCGGATTAAACAAATCAAACATTTTCTGGTTTTTCATCGATTTTTTTTGTCAACAGTTTATATAAAATATTTTGTTTATTGTAAAATCGATACCAAATTTGAAGTATAAAATATTTTTCTTAAAAGTCTTTTATTAAATATAATTCGATAATTCATGAGTAGAGAGAAATCATTTGAATTCATATATAATTTTTTGTTATAAAATAAAATATTTTCAAACTTTCAATCAATGGGTTAGTCTTTGTATTACATTTCGATCGATATTTTCCATTGAATTCAAAAATATTAATATTTTGGTTCAATTGAATTAAATGCAAATTCACGGATCGACTCCACAGACCATTTATTTTTGTTGTTTTAAAATTCATGAATTCATTCTGTGCTCTTTCATTCGCTCCTCTAATCTAATTTCGTTGAACAATAATCAAACGTAAACATAATTTTAAATTATTTTTGTAATTGATCATGATATTCTTATATTCATAAAGTATTGTTTTATTACTAAAGTCTAACATCGAGTCATTAATTAAAGTATTGATTTGAAACCTGCAACTTACGAGTGTTTGTTATCTCGAACACTAAACTTTAATATCCCTGGAGTTTGAAACTTTTATTTATGGAAACAAATTCAAACGAAAGCTTCAAATTCTAATACAAAATATCGATTCATATGATGTATGGTTTTCCTCAAAATTAATGAACGCATAGAATAGTATTTGAATATCTGAGGCATTGATGTGTTTGAGACCACAAGGGCTCACACTTGTAGTAACATTAAGTTTACTGCAAATTGTGATAAGGCTTTAAGCAAATTGTGGCTCATATTAGAGATGGCATATCATTTCAAAAGCAGTTCTTATGGCAGTTCTCCTAAACATCAGTATATGTTATGCGATATCATAAAGACATGAAATAAATAAAAAAAGGGAATTCGGGCTAACATTAGACGCTTGAGAGGCTCTATAATAGTGAAGAGTAGTTGTTGGGCACTATTAGACCCGGAGGACAGATGACCGACGAGGGAATGAAAAAGTTGATGAGTTTAATCACGAGAGGCTCGTGAAGAACACTGAGTCGAGTGATCCGTCAAAAATTGGTACTATTCCTGGCCTTAACTGCATTGCTTTGGATTGGATTGAATGCAGAATTTCTCGCTCAGAGTCAACTTATTGAATGCTCAGGGGATATATTAGAGCACATGTTGCTCGGCTTAGCTCAGCATAAAATACACTTTTGTTAGCAATGAGAGGTAGAAACGAGAATAAAGTTGAACACTATTACAACATTAGACTATTAGGGCTACAAATTATACATTGAGTTCAGTGCAAAATAGTGTTTCACCGAAACGAAAGACAATGATATAAACTTAAATCACTTAACAGACATTATAGCCCTCTTATCAATGCATTGAAAGCCATACAAAACTATGGATAGGGTCTACAAGTCGGCGATGAATGAAGTATCGCATCAGTCGTTCAAAGATATTGTATTCTTCGCCGAAGAGATGTTCAAATGATTCTTCACTTTCCATCTCACAGACCATTAAAGAGACTAATGAGTCGAAACCGAACACAAACTGAATTATACTTATATTTAATGTTTCAGTAAAACTGTTTTTTTAAACTCATTTTATTCTTGTTATCCACTGTTTGCTAATATTTTCTGTATTTTCTGAACTTCTTTTGTTGAACTCAAACATTATATACAGTATTGAAAGGAAAATGTAATACAAAAATTGAGGCAAAAAAGAGATGAATTAGTTTGAGACGAGGCATCAATTGTGAGCTTAATTTCAATAAAACGGTTCAATTTTTCCCAGACTTTCGGTGCTTTCGGTAGAATAGCATCGCTTTTGTTTTAAAATACAGGCGACAGAAGAAAAAAATAAGTATTTAATGTGTTGTCGACTCAAATGTCGACTCAAATCAAGAAAATCGTTTGGAAGAAGCGATTCAATGCTTTGTTGAGTCGTTGCGGAAACTCTGCACAAAAAAAGTAGAGAACAGAATCAAATCGATGGATGAAAAACGAATGGATGGCCCAACGAAACGCATTGATAAGCCGTTAAGTTTGTGCTGGTTGTGATTTGCAGTCATTGACGAATGAGTAAACCACTAACGATGTCTTCACAGCCAAAACCAAAAGAGAAAAATAATGGATTTAAACAATTGCGACAGCAGTACACCACTCCAGCACAACAGCACATATACCACCAAAAGATTTTTTAGAAAAATAACTCCTTTTTTTGCTCAGAGAGACACCGAAAACTTAATACTAAGTACTTTCCACTAAAAAATATGTTACTCTTTAAAAATGGTATTTCACTCAACAGAAGACCAGAAGAAATAAATCGAATATCATTTGCTTGTCTTCAGACAAAAAAATCTTTTGTTCAGTTCTTAATGTCTAATGATTTGCAATGATTTACAATTCAATATATTTTAAGTCTTTATAAACTCAACAAAAAATTTCAGACTTATGGTTAACGTCTTAAACAATAATGAAATTCCACTATAATTTAATTTGATTGTTTATTCTAGACTACATCTAGTTCATTTTTATATTGATCCCCTTCTTTTTTTTAAGAATTATAAAATAGTAGAGATTTATCAGATGTTAAGTGGTTTTTGTTTTTCGGTTCCTAACGTTCAGACAAATGATTGTTTCAAAGATAACATTAGACTTTTGTTAGACTTTTGGTAATCGCTTTTAGGAGTCGATCGAATGAAACGGATTTGAAATTTTAAATACTTTGCCATTTGTTGTACTCAAAACATATTCTCGTTTTCAACAATTCTTTACTCATTCAAGAATTGGTTCGATATTTATATTGAGTTCAGTCTCTGATGTGATCTCTCTTTTCAAAAGATAATACATTAGTTCGTAATGATGTCGGGTATGAGAGGGGGTCACCCGCTGGCAGTTCAAGCATTCAAAGCACTGATATTCACGATATTCATGACTTTCAGTGGATGAGAGTTAAAGCACTGGAATTGAAAATCGCATTTTGTTTAATGTGTTATTGATTATGACTTTAAGCAATCAAATGATAAGCATTTGTTTCTATAAAACATTGAATAAGAAACGTAGAAAAGGGATGCCATTAATCGGATTGATTGCATCCAACGCTTGTTTGGCCACATGTTGATGAGCGCCACATAAATGGCATTCAATTTAAATCAGACAAAAGGTCTTTACTTAATATCCTTATTACAAGTTATTAAAAATTATGATTTCTATTCAATTAGTACTTCATTTCTGCGAACCCTTTGTTGAAAACTTCGCGATTCGTATTTCATGAGTAACACATTTGAAGTTATTTTTGTTGAGTTGAGACAATTGGTATTAACTCATAATAACAGTGTCTCGTAGTTAACAGAAAATGCTTATAAACTTTTCATTAGTCTATAAAATAGAGTAAAATTATAATAATATAATTTCTCATATCTTTCATATAACTATCTCTCGTGACTCTACTCTTTTGGTCGAATGAGTTCAACAAAAATTCCTTTCGCTCTAAAAGGAGTGAACGAGTGATTAATTATAGAAATTTAGCCCAAAATGAAAGAAAGGAATCGCATGAATCACATTATGCTTTTTTGAATTAAAATCTACTGTAAATTGAATTTACAGCTCAGGAAGTATTGTAACAAAATGAATGCCATCTCTATTCTCCATCCAATTCTCTCTCTCTCTCTCTCTCTCTCTCTCTCCCTCCCTCTCCTGTGTAGTGGTAGTCCAATGTCTACTCCAACTAAAAACAGGTTCATTACTCGAATGTTTCATAGTTGGGACGCATTATAATTAGATTATTTCTTTTCTACAGATTGATTGCAAACGAGGAAAATAAATCACATAAAATACAAAGAATAGCAACAAAAGAGAGCAAAAGAGAGCGAAATCCCCGAAACTATTACAGTAATGAACGCTTTTGATCTAAACTGACGCCAAAGTCTAACTCCGAATTGTTCTTCTTAATAGTGGGCCCAAAACACTTCCAAACACTTCCATTATTATTAATATAATGGAAACCAATTGAATGCAACAAAATTTTGAGTTCAACTTATTTTAAAACATCAGAGTTAGTGATCCCAACAGATCTCTACTCGATTTGGAACACAATCTCATGAGATATCAAAAGACAGATTCAAACAGTTTTTTGTTTTACAAAACAAAACCTATTTCTCAAGACTTGATGTATTAACAAATTAATCCTAAAATGCACTAAAATATAGTCAAATATCATTTTCTTTGTTTTAAACTAATGACTCAAATTTCAAGATAAGCCTAATATGAAGGGAAACTGTTCTTACATTAGATTATCATCTAAATAAAAAATTCAGTAATTACTTCATTCCTGACATAATCTGTTGGCCATTCGTAATATAATTTTCAAAATAATCTATTCCTGAATTGATTCCTGAACATACTCCATTTGAAATGGAATATAATACATTAAAAAGGAAGTTACATATATATATATATCACATATATATTAGAAAATCACAAACGCTTTGATTTAATTCAAAAGCGATTTCAATGAAAATTCATATAAAAAGAATAGAAAACGAAAATTAAATTTTGAATTGAATTGAATTGAATCAATCGATTAAATGATTTTCTTTTTTGAGGCCTTTTGTAAAGATATCATTGTTTTGTGTTTTCATTTTCACAATTAAGTGATGAATAGAAGATTTATTAAAATATGAGTCATTTGAGTCATTAACAAAATTAATTCAGTCGATAACTCATCAGAAAGTTATGGTATTAATGATTAAAAGTCTAATTAAATGTTGAATAAGAGACTAAAAGAGTTTTGTTTCGGACTGAAAGCATTACTTAAAGCACACTTCACTGCACAACACTATTATAGCAATGAATAAAAATTTTCTTTTCTTTTGAGGCTTTTTGAGGCAAATATCGAGTGTTTACTTCTGACAAACATAAGTCGAAAGGACGAGAGGTTAGAGTCAGACAAACATATGAAATACCAAACTTATTAAATGACCCAAAATTAGTGCAACTAATCGAACAGATTCTCATTTAGGTCTTCACATATTTTCCCAATTATTGACATTACTTTTGCTTTTATCTTATAATTATTGGTCACACAATTTGGGCAATCCTTTCGTGAGAAGTGAATCACTGGTTCACAACTGATCACAAAGAGAGAGAGAGAGAGAGAGAGAGAGAGAGAGAGAGAGAGAGAGAGAGAGAGAGAGAGAGAGAGAGAACACTATCTGGTGATGTAAGTGATGGCAAAGTTGGGCCAACGGATACGCCTGAAGTCTAATATGAAGAAATGGGAAGTAACACGTGTCTGAGTGTCTGTGTCTTTCTCGCACTCTTGTCTCAGCTTTCATGAACAGAATGATGGATTTTAGCCATTACTTTAGCTCTGAGATATGACCGCCCAATACTAGTGCACACATACTGTTCACAAATTGCATCTTTACTTCGATTCTAGTTTTACTGTTGGTTCTAATAAAACACATTTCATCCATTGTTTTGCTCTATAATATTGTTTGACTCATACTTTATATAAAAATAAAGTAAACCCAACACTCATTCACTCTTTCATTTACTCTTTGATCCAAAGGTTTACTCTTTGTCTCCCATAATGTCAGACAAATTGCAATTTTGGTTAAATATGCGAAACAAACAAAAAAGCAGAAAAAATGTGTGAATCAACAAATGGAATAAAAATTAATACTTTTATTAAAGATTTTTAGATTAGATTCCAATTTAAATGCAAACAAAATAACTTTTGTCTCATTAAAGGCTAACATTTGCCATAACTTTATGTAAACGAGAAAACAAGAGATTCATGTAATGAGTTATAGAAAGAAGTGAAACGCGATATCATAACTCATATATAATATGGCTTTGAATATGTAAATTGGGAGCCGACCAACAAATGTGTCCAGAATTTTAAGCGCTGGCAGTGTTTGCACCACATATTTGATGTGTAGGCGACCAACACTTTAGTCAATACAAATCGAAGTAAAAGCGAAACATTCAATATTTGCGTCAAAAGATAAAATATCATACATAGTATAGCACAGCACTAGTGCTCATCCATCGGAGCAATGATGCACTTGTGCTCAAATAACAGCAAACAAGAGACTCTCTGCTGCTTAACACCTGTCATTTCGCCTATTGAATGATGGCTATGAGAAACATCAGCAACAGTGCCATCAGTGCCAACAGAACCAGCAGTAGGGCCAACACTAATACAATATACAGAATAGCGGAGATAATACACTGAGGAATATATTGAATACTGCATAACACTATCGCAACTTTCCATACATCACACCATCACTACATCACTGGAAGCAAACCGTCTTCTAATAAACTATACAATAGACTCGACTCTTAACTCTCAAGAATTATTGTCTTCAATAATGTAATATAAAACACATCTGAAGGCCTTACATAAGGTCTGAATCCCAACCAACTGATCAGTGCTTCCAATGAAGGGACGCATGAATTTTAATTGGCTTTACATTATTACTCACTGACCCTTACAAACTCCAGTGGGAACAATGCTCTTGTTCATTACAAACGTGTTTGCATTTACAACATTTGGCACAATTCTGTCCAATCAATTCTGATCAACGAAGCACTGGATTCAAAAAACATGTTCACTCACACCACTTATTGCACACAATATATAAATTAATTGAATTCACAATAAATTTAAAGTTTATGCAAATAAAGTTAAAATCTATTTGAATATCGTATTAAAAATTGTGATTAAATCGACCAAATTTATCACAACTAATGAGGTATTCCCACAATCCCCAAACCAATATAAAAAACTTAATCAAGATAATTTTTAATTTTAAAAATTTGTGGTTTTCAATCAGTTTAATGATTTACTGCTAAAAAATAGAGTTTTTGTTATGTATTTTGTCTGACAATTAAATAAATGAAAATTTTGATCAAATTTGATACGAGTATTGAAACAGGTTATTATTAATCAATCACTTGGTGATAATTACCTAGATAAAATGATGAATCGTTTCAATTAATGAATGAATTTCAAAAGCAATAAAAATAAATTGAGTCGAACTGAAAGTCAGACTCAGATTAACTGAAGGATTACTCGATTCAAGTTTATTCCTAAAGGATTTGACCATGCCATCTTTTTATAATTGATGAGGGGATGAGTCCATCACTTTTAGATCCTTTCATAGCTCCGGCTTATCCTAAAATACTTTACGACTAAAACTTTCAATCATAGCGTTTATGGACTGCAATCGATTTGATTACTTTTCGCCTATTTTTTACACTTTTCTCATTACAATTAGAGATTGTGTTTAATACCCAAAAATTATCCGATTTTTCCTCATTTTCTACACTTTTATCCATTAATTAACAAAAATATCTGTTTTTGTTTTCAATCGATTTCTTAACTCAATTCATAAAAGTCTAGAAATGGAAATATAGATACGAATTATTGAGGAATACATACATACATACAGAGTATAGCGAAGTCTAAAATGAAGAGATGAGATGCTATGAGATGAGGATAGGATGAGAAGAGATGAGTTGAGGCAGTTGAAGCAGTTGAGGAGGAGGAGGAGGAGGCAGCTCATTTATTATAATCAAATATAAACCAAAAATATCGTATAATTAAGAGAAGAAGTGGAACACAAATATATCACAAGTTGTATAATAAGGGCTAACCCGAGGCCACATCCAATTGACGAGTTGTGACAAAATCTTTGAAATAATTTAATTAAAAAATTAATTTCTTATTCTTTTGAGAATTTCTTGAGTCACTTGTTTTCCAAACAAAGATTTTTCTGACATATTATAGACTTTCAGAACTGAATTCAGTGCACATCACAAAACTGTCGGAGACTTAGAAAGAGATTCAGTTTTTTTTCTCATTTGTTAAGAAGAAATTGATTTAATTGAATTTGATAGTTCAATCAGAACTTGATCTTGTTCATTAAACTATTTCATATTAGATGAAATGTTTTATTCGTTGATTATATGAATTATTTTTTTTTACAAAATTCTCATTCAATGGAATAATAATTCACTGAATAAATGAATTCAATTCACAAATAAATAGGATTTCTGTACAAAATTTGGTTCAAAATCTTATATCCATTTGAGAAACATTTGATTTGAATTCAATCAATGATTAGTTAATGTCTTTCAATAAATTAATTCACAAAATGATGAAAATATGAGTGATTTTTGTCTCAAATAAAACTATGGAATCATTTTTAAAATTTTTCTGTAAAATACAAAAACATTTTCAACTTTTTTTTCGATAGTGTATCGAAAAAACATTAGATTTTATGAGATTTTAAATCAATTTATTGACAATTATTTGATTTAATGTTTTAATTGATTCGAAAAATGAGTTTTTATAGAATGACTTCACATATAAATGAAGTTAAAACGACTTAAAGCCTGGGGTAGACTCGAAATGATGGGTCCGTATCCCTGGGCGTTGTCGTAGAGCTCGAAGAGAGGGGCGGCAACTAATTTGTAGTTCTTCGGGACCGCGAATAATGCCTTTTCTGGCAATTGAACCAAAAAGAGTCGTTTGTGTTCTTTTGGTTTTGTGATATGTGGAGGAATATATGGGTATTGCGGGGGTTCGAAGTTGGGTCTCCACCAGTTGCCCACCGTATCCTCAATATCCCACTCCTGTACGACACCGTCCTGTCGGCCCAATGTCTGACAAAAACAAACAAATATTGAGTTGCATTGAGAAAAAAATTTGAATAAAAGAATTGAATACTTCTGTCATAAGTCTCTTAAGTCCGTCCAATTCGTCTTCTCCCGGGTTGAGTTCCCCTCCGGGAAGTTTGAAGAATGTGGTCCCCAATTGAAGGAGTAAGACGTGCGGCAGTTTGTGTTCGTGTACTAAGAGGACGCCCTCAACACTCCTTCTTTGGCCAATCTTTTCAAACTCATCTCTCATACGTTGAAAGCGGGCCGGAACTGATGGGTCCTTCTCGAAGAGCGCGTCTTTTGTACCAAACGTGTAGTTCGTCAGCGGATATCTGTTTCACATAATTATTATTAATTTGATCTACAATTTGAAGACAAACTCACAAATTGATGGTTCGGTTAACAGTAACCGAAAGTAAGTTATTTGATGCCAAATATTTTCCCGAATACTGAGTCGGTGTCTGACCCTTAGGCCAACCCGTTGTCGATGAGTTACGTTGAGGCGCAGACATCGATGACATTAATAATTGTCTGATTTGTTGATTAAAAACAGACTTAAAATGAGATTAAAAGACCGGTTGTTATGATTGTTATGAAAACAATTTATTTATTATTTTTTGACAAAAAATATTCAATTTTATTGTTTGACGGCTTTTGAGCACATTTTATGCGCTTCTCATAAATAACGTAACAAAACATCACGTCTTCAAAAATATTAATAAACAAACAAATCTTAAAATGGATTTTAATTTTCACTTTAATTAACTTTTTTCAACAAATTTCAACAAAAATCAAATTTTTTTCAATTTAATGATTTTAACGAATCATTGAATCAGTTTATCCCTTCCGGTCATCAAATTCAGTAATCAGTAAAAAGACTGATCCGTCAAAATTGGATTCAATGAAATCAATGAGTCATTGAAATCCAGGTTTTTTTGCCATTCATTTAATATCAACAAAACTAATAAATAGTTTAACTCTTCTTTGATTTTATTTAATTAAAGTCTTTATACTTATATTAATTCAATGAATATCTGAAGAATCAAACGATTTGTTTCATAAAAAGATGTCCGGATTTACTACTCAGGCGTTGGAGAAGAAATTAGTCGATTTGAATAGTTCTCAACAATCAATACAAACACTGTCTCTATGGCTGATCCATCACCGAAAGCACCACAAATCCATTGTCCAGACGTGGTTTGCAGAGTTGAAAAAAGGTGAATAAATTTGTGACATTTCTCTTCAGGTCTCAACGCAATTGAGTCTAATCTCAAACAGTTTCCGGCTTTTGACTGAATCTAATGTTTGGATTTGTTTTTGACTTAAAGTGAAACCCTCTCGAAGACTGACTTTCATGTATTTGGCGAATGATGTCATCCAAAACAGTCGTAAGAAAGGACCCGAATATTCAAAAGAATTTGGAGCCGTTCTCAAGGCTTCCTTCGAAGTGGTGGCCAAGTATGCCATCGATCGACACTTTACTTCTGATTTAATTAATTTATTGATTTTTTCAGAGATTCAGACGAAAAGACTTTGTCATCACTCGATAGGATTCTATCGATTTGGGAGAACAGGAATATCTATGATTCAAATCTAATTAATTCATTTAAAACAACAATTGCTTTGCGGAGAAGTCAGTCTTCGGTCAAAGATGTGAATAATTCTAATAATAATAATATTAATAATAATAATAACGAAACGAATGCCAAACAAAAAGATAAAGAAAAGGAGAAACGAGTGGAACATCACAAGAAGGAGCACAAGAGCTCAAAGGAGTCCAAACAAAAGAGTGACAAAAGAGACTCTAAAAAGCGTTTACACGAAAACTCAAAAGATATGATTCCCTCCAAAAAGAGATCAACAGATGAGTCGAAGAAGTCTCTCATTAGTCATAACGAAACTAAACCTAATGTTTTCAAAAGTGTTGATAAGTTAGTGAAGAAGACAACAACAACTCCGACCCCTGTAGTGAATCCGGGAGTAGTGGTCGATCCGGAAGTCCTCATTAAGGCATTGCAAGAGTTAGAGAACTCTGCGTCGGCCGACGCCGGCGTTCGGCAAAAGATCGCAAGCCTTCCGACCGAAGTATTCGACGCAACTCTTTTGGACAAAATTCGTGATAAGGGAGCGGCTGAGCGACTCACAAAACTGGTAGATGAGGCCCGTTCTCTACTCGCAGATTACAACTCACGTCTGGCGCAAGAATTAGAGGACAGAAAACATATTTCAATGATTTTGAGTAATTTTACGCAAAACCAAAGGAATGCCCTCTCATTGGCTGAACAAAAGCTGAACGAATACAGAGAGAAACTGCGGAAAGTAGTTCAGGTGAGGAATGAACTCAAGTCTCATCTCCAAAATCTGCCGGATTTGAGTCGATTGCCGTCAGTGACCGGTTTGGCGCCTCTGCCGTCGGCCTGCGATCTGTTTAACGTCAACCGTATTGTCAATAGCACCGGATCTGTCACTTCATCGGTATCTCCAAACGAGAGCAACGCATCGCCTGTCGATTACGGAACGCCAGGAAGTAATACCAGTTTATAAAATAATTTATCAAAGATTTTAAACTTAAATCACATTCTATTTTAAATTCAAATTTTAATTTAATATTTAGTAATAATTAGTGAATTGTTTATCAAAACAAAAATTTTAAATATAATTATTATTATATTAATTAAATTTATTTGAAACTCAATTATAGGTATAATTATTATACACTCTATTTATCAAAATATTTGTACTGTTTTTTTGCCTTTCGATAAACCATTTCATCACAAAATGCATAAAAAAAATTTCTCATATATTCCTATTTTTGGGTTTTTTTTCTTAAGTTTTAAACTTTATTTGAATGAATTTTTTCAAAGGTTTGCGTTAATGTCAGTCCGAATATAAAAACGCCTAAAACTATATAAAGAGATGCAATAAAAATATAAATTTTGTCTTTAAGTAAATATAAATTCTTGTCTTTCACTAAAATCGCGTTAAAAAAACAAATTCCTGGAAATATGAACACAAAAAGTGTAGCAAAAGATCCCAACGATTCGATGGCTATCGTTATGTTCGGCACATAAATGGCGATCACTATTGTCGTGAAGACCCAAATCAATACAATCAGAGCTCTTCTGAAAGGTTCAAAACAATTGCCGCAAATCGTTGACCAACAAAACTGACCAATAGTTTTGATGAAGTCATCCACAGCTACTCTTCCGCAGAATAGAAGTAATGGATAAACAGTTATTGTCTTCGCTATCATTATAACGATTCCAATCAATACTAAGACATTGTTTGCGTCGTAATTAGAAATCAAATCATTTTCAATATATTGAGAGCCGAATGTCATTAAACCGAAGAATGCAATCAAAGTGTAAGACAAATAACAGATCAATATTGAGATTACTATCGTTAGCGTAGTTTTCGTGGATCCGATCCTCTGTTTCATTCCAGAATAGGTCGGAATCCAACTTAATTGACACTAAAATCAAGTGATAATTGTTTTCAGATTAGATTTACAGCACAAGACTTGAGAGTAGATGACCTGATATGAGAAACAAAGGACTGGTGTTATGTAAAAAACTTCAGTCCAAGTGTTTGGCTTTGTTTTGACCCAAATATTTTGAGTATCGCTTTTGAGGTATTGAAAGACCACTAAAAACAATAAGTAAAACGTCGCACAGAATCCCAATAAACTGTTTTAAAGAAACAAATATTCAGTTTAAGTCCGATTGTCATCAGATCTCAAACCTGGCGTTCTTTAAGAACCCGATCTTTTTGGAGAAGGAAAGGGGAAGAACGAGAAGAGTAGAGGTGGCAGTCATCGTAAAATTCCGGTTCATATACCAAAACTCATTGAAGTTCGGCCCAAAAAGTGATAGAAATACTATTTAATGACATTTTCATTAGTTTTGGCAAAAGAGACAATTATTTGAACAATACTTCTGTCGAACTGATCCCCAATTATAATAACAAATGTAATACAAGCGCCGTATGAATAGAGAATTATCACTAATGAACACAAGTTTTGCCATTTCTTCCCACAAAATGATTGAACCATTTCTTGAAAGGAACTCGTGTTTGACATATCTGTGCAAAAGGTCACCACTAATAGCGATCCGATTATCAGAATTACGAAAATCTAAGGAAATGAGTGAATTAGCTTGCTAATAATTAGTATTAATAATAGTAAAGCTTACAGTTTGAACAATTAAAGAGCTGTATATTCCTCCGGAGTCATTGAATGCATGCGGTATATTGAGAAGTCCGGCGCCGAGAGTGGCGTTCACTGTAAGGAATACTGCGGCCAAACAACTCGTATTAGAGGAATGTCTGATAATAACTTCATTTGTTGTCTCATTTTGTGAGATTCTCGTCGATACTGAGGGCGAGACTGACTCCACTTCATTGCCAAGAATCGGAACTAATGACTCGTCGCCGAAATTGATTGAATTGATTGTCATTTTTTGAATTAATTTGATTTTTTACAAATTACTGCATATTTTTTAACGAATGTCGATATTCTTAAAGAGATTTTTATTAACCTCTTTGTTATCAGTCATACGACTAAACGATATCTTTTGGTCAGACCAGACGCCTGATCTTCAATCGTAT
Organism: Tectocepheus velatus; assembly: GCA_034700625.1. NCBI lineage: Eukaryota > Metazoa > Arthropoda > Arachnida > Sarcoptiformes > Tectocepheidae > Tectocepheus > Tectocepheus velatus. The sequence continues at coordinate 80,736 of JAQIXV010000129.1, forward strand.
TCTTAACTTGCAATCACTGAATCACATTTTCTTGAGATAATCAGTTGAATCTGGTTCATTTTTATCTTATCAAAGTCTCAGAAAAATAATGTTTACATTAGATGTGAAATGAGGTAGGTCAATTGGGTTAGCAAATAAGGTTGGATGGAATGCAACAATATTTATACTAATGATAACAACTTTCCATTAATTATTATTAATAATTATTAATATAAAGTGAAACTCAATTCAAATATTCAATACTAGTGTTAAACTCAAATACTATCAGCAAAAGAATAAAACTAATTTTGAACCAACCAAGTGATTTGTATAAATAAGAATCTTGCTCAATTTTTTATTATATATTTAATAACATAGAATTTCCACATATTATACAGTATGTGTCATTAGAATCAACAAACATAAATTTACATTGATCATATTCACGATGATTCATCATCAGATTCATCCAATAATAATTGTGATAGATCAATTCAACAGTAAATCATTAAGTGTCATAACTTGAGATAAAATCATTGATTAATCAATTTTTGTTTGTCATCTCTTCGTCACAAACTTTTATTTTGATTGATTCAAACTTTAACCCAAACTCAAACTCAAACTCTATTACTTGAAAAAATAAACGTGAACTTGATAAGATTACTTTGGTGAATAGAAATCAAGATGATACCAAAGTTGGAAAAAATTGTTCAAACATTTAAAACATGAACATTGAGTCGGAGAGAGTGTTGTCGCCCAACCCTAAAAAAGTTGTTGATATGAGAGATATAGAGTTGGTTTTCAGTGAAATCCAGTCAATGATAGACTGGTGTCAAACAAGTGGAAGGAGTTCTAACTTTTTGTTTTCAATGATATCGTGGCTTACGTTGCAATCGTTGGTCAATAGTTTGGATCAATCAAAACAATCAAAACATTTTTATTTTGTTTTACTTTGATTTCAATCAAATTCAAAACTTCCGGTAAGAAAGTCATTAAAATTATTTATAAATATTGGGATTGTGGTAAAGAACCTATCTCATTCTCATCCTCATTCTCAATCTCAATTTATTTAAACGTTTTGCACTTTTTTCAATCAAATGTCAAAAAATATTTTTTTGAATTTGTTTTTAGTTTTGATCCGATTCTCAATTGATAGCTAAAGATGTCTTCTCCGGGAGGTTTCCCCACATCTCATACAACTTCTACGACAACTAAAGTGACTCCTCTTATATGGTTTGACAAGTCTTACGTTCAGTCCATTCCCGGACTTCTGAAGGCGTCGGCGATTGTCAGTTGATATGATTTGAAGAGTAATCAAATGATTATTAATTTGATTTCAATTATAGGGCATATCATTGATATCATTCATAATCGCACAGTTCGGGTCTCATAACTCAGGAAAAGTTGGTTTCTTTAGTTTCACATCAATGATGGCCTTCTGGTTGAGTCTAATCCTTTTGGCCCTCTATTCGTTTCATGTGGTCGAGAAACTCCACTTCTGGCCCTGGCTTTTAGGGGTACCACTCCTTTTTATACTCAATTTATATCAATTTAAATCAATTTCCTCTTTTTTCTGAAATCAATTTTTAAAACAATTTTATCGAATGTTTTCATTGAATTTAATATTAATAGGAATTCGCTTATTGTTTGATTTGGACCGCCTTTTACTTCATGTCATCACTTCTTTTGCTAATTGATGGCGGAGTTCATTCTGCGGCCGGAGTGAGTAGTCTTTCAATTTGTCATTATTTCATCTTTTATGCTCTTTTATCTTTTATCAATTCATATCTCAGTTTATTATTTTTTCCATTAAACTTGAAATCATTGATAAAATTTAATATCTAGTCTACACGACATCCCATTCCCTTTTATGAGGAAATAATTTTTTTAAAGGTTTCAAATGAATTCTTCCTTTAATTGAATTGCAAAACATTTTAGAAATTTATGATTCATTGAGCCTTCAAATGAGTCATTCGTTTCCATTGATTCAATTCAAATGAATCGAATAAAATTGAAAAATTCAAAACTCTTTGATTTTTTGAATAAGTATTTTGAAGTCGAGTATATATATTCATAATTTAATATTGATATGAAATAACTCGGTTTCTATAACTCAATTCTTTTATAATCTCCGACTGTTTGACACAATTATCACTAGAATTATAGATGAAGTGCTTTTCTGTCATATATTTAGTGATTTCTAATTATTTTATCCAATTTTTAACCGAAAGGTATTCGGATTCATAGCGTTTGGGATTTTCGGTTACGACGCGTTCCTTAAATATCAAGGCTATAGTCGTGGAGACATTGCACAGGGAGAGAGAACCACAATGGGACAGAATAATGCCTGAACACAGTCATCATTTTTGCAGGTTTTCGATGCATTTCATTTGAAACAATATTTCGTATTATTCCCCAAAATATTAATTGTAAGCCAAACATGAAGTTCATTGCTATTAATGAATAGGTTTGAGACCAACTCTTTTCTAATCATTGGGTTTGTCTTCATTTGGAAGAAAAGATTTTATATTTTATCTCAATTTTATTTATTCTTCTGAATGATCTCTAATTCATATAATTTATCGAAATATTTGTCTCAAACGTTGAATACAATATATATATATATATATGAGTTTATATATGAGTCTATTCTTTATGTAAGTTTTTAATTACTGTATAATTATTGACTTAAGTCTATAATCCATATCTAAAGTGCCTTCAAATCAGTGAACCAATCGGTGACAGACTTCCAGTGATTTATATATATTTTTTATAAACGTTTAAAAACACTTTTTGTCAATTAATCGCAAATTGATTATATATTTTTGATTTAATAAAAAACTATTTCAATATTTAATAAAACGAATTTAGTCGACGAATTAGCTAACATATTGGATCTTTACTAGGTTATTTCCACATAATTTTGCTCCACAAAAAACTAGTGCAATTGCATCCAGATAATATTGTACCCCTTTTTTGTGAAATGACCTAGTATTCCATTCAATATTAAGTTGTTGTCAATTCGATATTAGTTAACTCAATGAGATATTCACAAAATTTATTAATTGAGCAAAACTTTGGACATAAGTCAATATTTTCTATCATTTAATTTAATTTCAAATTTAATTACATTCACAACAAAATAGTTAAATAAAAACCGAATAAATAGTTAAACAAATTTTTAGTTCAGAAAACAATTTGAGCTCTTTTTGTATGTAATGCCAAACGAATGCAATCCTTTATTTTATTACAAAATGAGTTCAAGTGGTGGAGAGTCGGGGGCTTTCGACAGTGAATTCTTCAGATTCTTCAGTATCTGATGGTCTTCTGACCGCCTGATACCATCGATTTGTCAAATCAGTCATTTGTGACTTACAATCCTTAACCTCCTGTTCGGTGAACCTTCGAGTGAAGAATGGCATCAAATACTTGACATCGAATTTGACAAAACCGGTGACATTTGACTTATTGAGGAAATTGACCTCATATTCCTCTTCAGTAAGTTCTGAGAGGTGTTCGGCTTCTATGGCCTGACCCATCTCTTTAGTCTTACTCAGACTCAATGGTCGACGAGATGTGCGTTTACTGCCTCTTCTGCGGTCCCTTACCTTCTTGTCTGCCTTCATGTACTTCATGACAGGCATCGTAAGGCCTCCCAATATTATTATCGTAAATAAGACAATAATCAAAGTCGTGGTCACAACGACCCGTTTCTTCTCCTCTTCGAACTCGAGATGAAGTGCGAGAGCGTAAGCGATGGCTCCCCTGAGACCACTGAACCACATGACAAACATCATCTTCTTTGATATCTTGTGTTCTCTAAAATAGTTGACGGCATACGAGAGCGGGAATATATTGAGGGCCCGACCCAATAGACACAGTATTATCGCCCAAATTATTAATTCGATTTCGATCTTCATTTTGAAGCTAAAGATGGCTAAACCCAAATATGCGAAGACACAGGTCTCAGCTATAAAGGCCAGAGTTCTCAATGTTTGTTGCATGGTGATTTGAGTGACAGGGGACAAATTGAAATGAGCGTAATGAGACATTACAACACCGTTGAAGAGTATGGCCATAATTCCTGAGAGATGTAATCCCTCGGCCAACCCATAGGGAGCGTAAATGAAGACTAACATCATTCCAAACTCAAGCGACGGATGTTTTCTCAAATCAATGTATTTGAAGACCAGAGCAGCGATCAGTGCGAAGGCGGCGCCGATTATCGCCGAACCGAAGAATACAATACCAAAGCGAACGACACCATTGATTACAGCCACTCCTCCAGAGACTGAGGACACCGTTCGGGAGAGTTCCAGAGCTGTTGTCGCCAACACTATAGCGACCGCATCGTTGAGAATACTTTCGCCGAAGACTAACATATTTAGTATGGGATCGATGTCCAGAGCGTGGAATATGGCCAGAGTTGCCACCGGATCCACAGCCGATATCAAAGAGCCGAACGCAAAGCTTTCGGTGAAATTCATTTTGTAGGCGACGTCCGCCAAACCCAAGACATAAACTCCTCCACCGATTATGAACGCAGATATAGAAGTGCCCACAATTGCAAACACAAGAATAGAACCGAAGTTCTGAAAAAAGTTTCCTTTATGTAAATTATAACCCGATTCGTATATAATTGGAGGCAAAAGGACTAAGAAAAACATCGTTGGGTTTAGTGTCTCCTCTTTTTTCCAGTCACCCAAATGTTGATTAGATATGAGTTTCATAATCAGACCAATGGCTGCCCCGAGAAAAACAACGGCCAGACTCTCCGGAATCGATTGGAATTTGGTTTGTATTATGAAATGAATCAAAAGAATACACGAAGCGATTACTGTCAACACAAAGAATATAGCCATCGAGGAGTGCTTCTCCTCCTCTGCCGCTCCCTTTTCTGGCAGAACAGGATCTTGAGGTACAGTCGATGGCGTCGAAGATGTGAGGGTTTGGTTGCCATCAGTTGTACTGTTCGTTATGTTTGAGCTGTTGGTCACCAAACCGTTGAGGACTGTATTCGACTCATTCACCGAACTTTGCGGCCATTCTGTCGGCTCTTTGAGGTCCGAATCGATTCCATTTAAATGTCGCCGACTTTTTAGTGGCAAATATTGTTCACAATTTGATTCACAAATAATTAAATTAAATAAAATAATTTCAATCACAACAACAAAGACTAGAAATTTGATCTTTTGGGACATTTTTTAGACAAAATTATCACAATTTTTATGAAAATTTTCTTTACGTCAATAAATACTAATAAAAAATTGACTAAAATTTATTATATTTTTGATAAGTTTTGTCAAAATAATAGCTTCACTTCATTTTATTTAACCGGAAGATCTATTTAAATGTCCATGGTCATTAGCCATATCTAGCAGAAGGTCAATTTGTTTGACTCCACATACATTTGAATTTCGACAAAAAAATAACAAAACATTTAAAATATAAATAATTTTTGGAAAACTCTCGAAAACATTGAAATGAAAGCGAAATATAAGCCAAACGTTAATTGATTTAACAAACTGTAAAAGTCGTCAAAGAGTTTGCATTGTTGTGATGCCATCGCTTTATAAGACATTCAAATACAACGAAACTTGTTTTGAAGGAAACGGAGAGACATTCTCTGTCACAGCATTCGTATAGTTTTCGTATAATTTTTGCAAATGTTTCTCAATTTTGATCTTTTATTGTAATGTTTTATATGAATCACAATTATATTCGAAGTAATGCTCATATAAGCGCTCCTTTTGAAACACTTGAGAGCAATACATTGCAATACATTACATACACTCATTCGAAATCAGGTACATAATGTTGATTCATTTTCTAAAGAGCTGGATACTTTCAGCAAATCTTTTATACAATAATAATTATTGTCTATGATCAATTAATTTATTTCCGAATTTTGAGATAAATTGTTTATTTGTTGGTTATCTATGAGACCATGTCATTACTTAAGGTACTAGTAGTACTACCTTGATAAGATTTTTTGTTTACATCATAGCTTTTATTTTAATTTCACTTAATTAGTATCTCTTACTAATTGTTTTAAAATAAATTTTACAGTTTTTATTCCCAGATATATACTGGGAAACATGACTAGTTTCTTTATTATTTCTTTGAGTTTGAGCAAGGTTACATTGAAATCAAAGGAAAAACTTTATATTAAGTTACTTTTCAAATAAAACATAAACATATTAATCAAAATATACATAAATAATGAGTATAATTGTGCAAGGGAGTATTTTATAAAATTTTTCAAAAGACTAAATCAACAGCAAAAGCAATTATTTTCGGTTGTAAGCACTACCACTAAAATCATTACCACTAAAATCACGTTCACTAAAATCACTACCACTAAAATTATTTGACCTAACTCATTACCACTAAAATTATTACCACTAAAACTATTATCACTAAAATTATTTCATCTAAATTATTTCACCTAACTCATTACCACTAAAATTACTACTACTAAAATTATTACCTCTAAATTATTTAAACTAATTCATTTGATCTA